>JARYGA010008051.1:0-26026 GCA_030545235.1 Helianthus tuberosus | reverse complement strand
ATCGCGTTCGTACGACCAAACGAACTGACATCCGACAAATTTTTGAGCATGTTTCATGTCCACAATGTTTAGGCATCATTTTAGGGCCTTAAAGTTGGCTTTACGGGCCTGAGAAGTATCGGAAATGGCCTTAAACACGTGCAGGGACCAAAACTGTAATTACTGAAACATGTTGCTGATCAGACAAGGCCAGGCAGCCCGCCTGAGCCTTGTGTGATCCTGAAGCGGGCCACGTCAGGCTCCCTAATCAGATCAGATCGAACAGTCAGCAGATTCCAGCTGTTTAATCCTCACCCACACATTCTCACTTGCCTATTCAGCTGATAAGAAGTCATTTTTAGTCACCATGAGTTTCCGACAAGTGTACGCATGAGATTCAAGCATGGATTCCATGAAACGATCTTAACGGTTATCCGAAAACTATAAATACCCCACCCCCCATTGCTTCAAAACCACTAGAATCTGATCTTAAAGACTCAAAGTTGGAACCTTTGTTTCATACCTGAGTTATTTCGATCTAGATTAGCATTCGGGGACCCTTCGTAAGTATTCCTTCGTTCTTTTACTGCTTTTCGAGTCTTTTCGAGTCTGAAAGTCAAACTTTGTTTGACTTTCTGCGTTGACCAGTTTATGGTCAATGCGAAGTTCGTTTGAACTTCGCAACGTGAGTGTAATCACGTTGGTTATAGTCCCTTGGGACTATGCCTACTGATTACCACGTTGTCTAGGGTCGTAGGGTAAGCGATCTAATAAATCGCTTATACCTTCGAACTCGACCCATTTGGTCGATCATTAGGATCCGACCAAACACATTAGGTGACCATAGTATATAGGGAATAACCTTCCGAGGTTATACCATATGGTCGCTTCGTTAAGTAGTTGTATGATAGGTAGTTTATATGCCTTAGGTAAATTACCAGAATACCCTTTTCATGTATAATTGGTAATTAAGAATATGTAACCTAAACTTTTGTCACATAACTGATTATGTAACATGTTTAGGCATATAACACTTGTCATAGGACTAGTTAGGCGTTCCGAACGCGTTTTACGCAAACGACGCGTTAAAGTAGCATAAGCTACCTAAACGGGTCGTAACGAGTCGTAAGCAGTTAGGTTAGGTTTCATTTAGCATGTAGGCTTTGTTAAACCATACTACACGAGTCTCCATACTCGTTTGGTTTACAAACCTTCATTCTATCCGATCTTCCGATTTAGGTCCGGTTTATTAATGTAGTTACCTATATTAGGTGCCGTTTGATATTCCGTGATCTCTAGCATTGGTTGGTGGTTATCTTGGACTTCTGAGCAATCTCAAGTGAGTACATAGAACCCCACTTTTACTGTTTTCAAACTGTTTTGGGGTGAAACACATGTGCCTACTTGTTACTTTCATGCTTTCCTGTTTTGACATCATATACTTGCTATGTTCTTTAGTACATTTATAGTACATGATTTCAATACATTTCATGCTATGTATGTCCATTGTGTGCATACTTAGTACATCGTTCTACATTACATTTCATGCTATGTATGTCCATTGTGTGCATACTTAGTACATTGTTTTACATTACACTTATGCTATGTATGTCCATTTAGTTCATACTTAGTACATTGTTTTACATTACACTTATGCTATGTATGTCCATTGTGTGCATGCTTAGTACATTGTTTTACATTACATTTCTGTTGCATATGCTCATCCAGCATGTGAACACATTATACTGCATTTTGAACCGTTGTAATCATTTGACTATGTGAACCGTTTGTATCTGTGAACCGTTTGTATCTGTGAACCGTTTGTATCTGTGAACCGTTTGTATCTGTGAACCGTGTGAACCGTATTTGATCATACATAAACATTTCTACAATTGTTAAACATTACATCTTGATGGTTTGGTTGGAGTAAGTGATTTAAGTAACGAGACGTGTGTAATATGATACAAGCACGGTGGATACGCCGCTGGTACTTCCTATATATAAGTGTTTGTATGGTATCACATATTGTAGCGTTATTTGAATCATTTCAATTTGAGACATATAACATTGTAAACTAATAACATACTTTTCACAAGACATTGATTTACAAACAACTTATCTAATACAAACACATTTTTACATGGTTATTCATTTAACCTGACATTATTTATACATATCATCTGATCTTATCGTTTTTCAAATGATTTACAAGACAAAGCAAATTACAAGGTTCATGACTAAACATTTTCTCAAACATAAGTCATGAATTCTGTTTTCACAAAACCTATGTATCTCACAGGCATTTTTATGCTGACGTACCTATTTTCACATGTGTTTTCAGGAGATGCTGCGTAGGACTTATCAAGACATACTTAGGCGGACCTGTGCCTTAGTGACTTAAAACGAGACAAGAACTAGTTAATTTTTGTTATATACTCTTTGTTTCTTGTTTAAAACAATGTAATCTTTCATATTTGATTAATAAAACAAAGATTCTATTACCATGGATTTGAAACAATTAATTCTATTACAACACTCCCCGATGTTTCCGCCACGTTTTGTATGTTCTACGTGGTCGGGGTGTGACAGAAAAGTTGGTATCAGAGCCAATGGTTATAGGGAATTAGGTTATTAGTAATGCTTTGACCTAGTCTATAACCTTCTTGGGACCCTAACGCGAGTTTACTTGCGTTTAGTCATAAAACAATACCGTCACCTATCCTTAGGCGATGACCACAACAAGAACATAAATTTCAAAACCGCTTTGAAAACTAATCATCTGTTCTAGGATGATTGATTACTAGGTTTTGAACCCTCTATTGTAAGGTTTTGAACCCTCTATTGTAAGGTTTTGAACCCTCTGTTATATGGTTTTGAAACCCTTTGAGTTTTCAAAATCTCGTCAAGGTTTTGGGTTTTAAATAATGTGAACACGTGCAAACTGGAAGGGTGAATGCCTGTATTCTGGGTTTTCTGTCTAGGCAAGCACTTCGTATATATCTCATCAGACGCGAGACCAGTTGTGCTTACCTGGGAATTCTTAGGATGAGTGTTCACTTATAGGCGAGCATGTCTTCGCGATACATTATTTTTGACCTATTTACTTTGATTAATCACCGGGGTCGTTTGTTACTTTGTAGTAACAAACAAATGACCACTATCCTTGCTTTCATCAGATTTGTTTCATCTCATTCTTTTCGTCTAATACTCTCACTCGTTTCCTTTCATGTTTCCTCTTTTAGAATGCCTCCTCGACGCGAAAACCAGATAGCGACTGCCGAACTGGCAGAAATCATTGCGCAGCAAATGGCTGCTCAATTCCCAAACCTCTTTGCTCAATGGAACCAAGCCAACAACAACAACAATGGTCCATGCAATTTCAAGAGTTTTAACTCGGCGAAACCACTCAAGTTTAGTGGTTCTGAGGGAGCGACTGGACTTCTTCAATGGTTCGAGAGCATTGAGAATAATTTCCGCCACGTGCAGTGTCCTGACAATCGCAAGGTCGAGTTTGCTTCGAGTGTGTTCCAGAAGAGAGCCCTTACGTGGTGGAACGGGGTTATGAGAGATCGTGGTGCAGAAGTTGCTCTAGCACAGACATGGGCTGAACTTAGGGCCCTTATGATGAAGGAATTCTGTCCTCGTCACGAGATCAGGGCCTTGGAAAGGGAATTCGACATTCTTGAGCAAGACAGCGGTGAGCATCGAGCCTACACGGACCGTTATGAGGAGTTAAGTCTGTTATGCCCAAACATGGTCACGCCTTTGGATAAGGCAATAGAAAAGTACATTGATGGCCTCCCTGACTCAATACAAGACATTGTGACTAGTAGCAACCCTACTACAGTTAGACATGCCATTGAGCTATCTGCAACCTTAACTGAATCAAAGATCAGGAAAGGTAAACTTTTCCGAAAAGGTGACAAGAAACCGGCCGAGGAATCGAACCCAACCGAGGAATCAAAGACCATGGATGAACAGACTGGATCCCCTAAGAAGTCAAAGAAGCGAAAGGCTTCTCAGAACTTTGCCATGGTTACTCACAATGATCAAGCCGTCCCCAACCAACCAGCTCAACCCCTTGCTAGGAAGCCATACAATGGAACTGCACCTTTGTGCAACCAATGTAGCCTCCATCATCATGCCAATGTAAAGTGCCGCAAATGCCAAACTTGTGGGCTTATAGGCCATACAGCAAGAGTCTGCCCAGCTGCAGCTGCACCAAACCAAGCTGGCAACAACCCTGCTCAAGGTCGTTTTCTACCAGGTTCTTGCTTCAACTGTGGCGAGATGGGTCATTTCCGAAGAAATTTCCCAAAGCTTGCTAATGCAAATCCAGCACAGGGATGAGCATCTGACCGACAACATCGTTTAGAAATAATTACGTCTTATGTATTATTTTCTTTTGTTGTCATGGTCCATGAAACAGTTGTTATCGTTGTTTATAAATAAATCTTTTATTTACATTGCAATGTATTTATGTGGTTGCATGTATAACCAACATATCTCTTACAATACCGACAATCAAGGAACCGTATTCCTTGAAGCACAGACTACCCCCAAACTTTCTTCCACTTTATGATCTCTTGCATTTTCCACGAAATTCCTAAGTACCCGTTTCTTCTAAGGAAACGAAGTACAAGGCGCAAGCTACCACACTGGACGAATACCCAAAGTACCACTATAAATCCTTAATAGGGTACCTAAGGGTATTTCCGTAAATCCTAAAATTGTTGTGTTCCTTAATTCGAATATTACATTTCTTTGAAAACAAAATCGAATTTTTGGGAGATCTTCCTATCTCTTCAGATAGATCCCAGAGGACAATGAAGTCCACTGACTGGTTTCCATATCCGTTCTCAATCGATAACAAATTAATAACCAAGTTAAACAACTATGTGATTATGTGCTTATGAACACTACAAGACAAACTGTGCGGACTGTGCAAGGAATTACGTAATTATGGATGCATACATAATTATGGAATTTAGTGCACAGAAACCACAGCGAGTTTTGTCATGTGCCTAGAAGTTAACTCTATTCATTTCCATTTCTGAGGAAGCACCCGTTGAAAATGACTCCGTTTGTTCATTTTCGTTTCTGAAGATTTGTCCGTTGAGGAAATGAATATCCGTTTGTTTCTCCTTTTCATTTCTATTTCTGATGAAGCACCCGTTGAAAATGACTCCGTTTGTTCATTTTCGTTTCTGAAGATTTGTCCGTTGAGGAAATGAATATCCGTTTGTTTCTCCTTTTCATTTCTATTTCTGATGAAGCACCCGTTGAAAATGACTCCGTTTGTTCATTTTCGTTTCTAAAGATTTGTCCGTTGAGGAAATGAATATCCGTTTGTTTCTCCTTTTCATTTCTATTTCTGATGAAGCACCCATTGAAAATGACTCCGTTTGTTCATTTTCGTTTCTGAAGATTTGTCCGTTGAGGAAATGAATATCCGTTTGTTTCTCCTTTTCATTTCTATTTCTGATGAAGCACCCGTTGAAAATGACTCCGTTTGTTCATTTTCGTTTCTGAAGATTTGTCCGTTGAGGAAATGAATATCCGTTTGTTTCTCCTTTTCATTTCCATTTCTGAGGAAGCACCCGTTGAAAATGACCCCGTTTGTTCATTTTTGTTTCTGAAGATTTGTCCGTTGAGGAAATGAATATCCGTTTGTTTCTCCTTTTCATTTCCATTTCTGACGAAGCACCCGTTGAAAATGACTCCGTAAGTTCATTTTACGTTTCTGAAGATTGCCCATTGAGGAAATGAATCCCCGTTTGTTTATTTCTTCATTTCCGCTTCTGAAGAATACTCGTTGGGGAAAATGACTCCGTCTGTTCATTTTCGTTCTGAAGAATGTCCGTTAAGGAAATGACAGGATTATGCCTTACATATCTCTGGTGGTTATTTGACACAAAGTCACAAATAGACTCCTACGAATAAATTTCGGGACAAAATTTCCTAAAGTAGGGGAGACTGTGACACCTGTGTCACTTCAACCATCAAACAACTGCCAAGCCAATGAAATATTGTATTTCATACTTGGGATTTGTAAAAATATGTGTATCGTTTGCACATATCAACTCTTGTTCGATTCCAAGCTCTAAATCGCTTTCTGGAAGGTTATACGCGCACTGATGCGTAAATATAACCAGTTTAATGCAACGAACACTCCGGAATAGTGAGATAGGCTTAACATACCTTAAATAACCTTTACTTAACTTAGAAATAAGTTTTGAAAGCTTTGGTATGTCAAAAACAAGTTAAATCGCTTACAGGGACTAAACTTGACAAACTGCGAAAGTATGCCAATTTGAACTGTAACAAACATTCCAGAACATGACCATAAGTTAAACACACCTTAAATATCCTTTACATAGCTTAGAAATAGGCTTTAAGGGGTTCGGTGTGCTAAAATAAACTTTTGGGTCATTCAGGGACTAAAAGTGTCAAAAAGTGCACAAGTTTGCACTTTCGCGCATAACTTACGTTCTGAATACATCTGGACATCCAAAAATTTATGTAAGCACTAAAACATTTTATTTTAGTGTTTGGCATAAGAAAAATCCATTCGTCATGCATTTTGGATCGTTTTTCGCGCTTATGCGCATTCCGTCGTAATTAAGCGAACATCACGTTCGTACGACCAAACGAACTGACATCCGACATATTTTTGAGCATGTTTCATGTCCACAATGTTTAGGCATCATTTTAGGGCCTTAAAGTTGGCTTTACGGGCCTTAGAAGTATCGGAAATGGCCTTAAACACGTGCAGGGACCAAAACTGTAATTACTGAAACATGTTGCTGATCAGACAAGGCCAGGCAGCCCGCCTGAGCCTTGTGTGATCCTGAAGCGGGCCGCGTCAGGCTCCCTGATCAGATCAGATCAAACAGTCAGCAGATTCCAGCTGTTTAATCCTCACCCACACATTCTCACTTGCCTATTCAGCTGATAAGAAGTCATTTTTAGTCACCATGAGTTTCCGACAAGTGTACGCATGAGATTCAAGCACGGATTCCATGAAACGATCTTAACGGTTACCCGAAAACTATAAATACCCCACCCCCATTGCTTCAAAACCACTAGAATCTGATCTTAAAGACTCTAAGTTGGAACCTTTGTTTCATACCTGAGTTATTTCGATCTAGATTAGCATTCGGGGACCCTTCGTAAGTATTCCTTCGTTCTTTTATTGCTTTTCGAGTCTTTTCGAGTCTGAAAGTCAAACTTTGTTTGACTTTCTGCGTTGACCATTTTATGGTCAATGCGAAGTTCGTTTGAACTTCGCAACGTGAGTGTAATCACGTTGGTTATAGTCCCTTGGGACTATGCCTACTGATTACCACGTTGTCTAGGGACGTAGGGTAAGCGATCTAATAAATCGCTTATACCTTCGAACCCGACCCATTTGGTCGATCATTAGGATCTGACCAAACACATTAGGTGACCATAGTATATAGGGAATAACCTTCCGAGGTTATACCATATGGTCGCTTCGTTAAGTAGTTGTATGATAGGTAGTTTATATGCCTTAGGTAAATTACCAGAATACCCTTTTCATGTATAATTGGTAATTAAGCATATGTAACCTAAACTTTTGTCACATAACTGATTATGTAACATGTTTAGGCATATAACACTTGTCATAGGACTAGTTAGGCGTTCCGAACACGTTTTACGCAAACGACGCGTTAAAGTAGCATAAGCTACCTAAACGGGTCGTAACGAGTCGTAAGCACTTAGGTTAGGTTTCATTTAGCATGTAGGCTTTGTTAAACCATACTACACGAGTCTCCATACTTATTTGGTTTACAAACCTTCATTCTATCCGATCTTCCGATTTAGGTCCGGTTTATTAATGTAGTTACCTATATTAGGTGCCGTTTGATATTCCGTGATCTCTAGCATTGCTTGGTGGTTGTCTTGGACTTCTGAGCAATTTCAAGTGAGTACATAGAACCCCACTTTTACTGTTTTCAAACTGTTTTGGGGTGAAACACATGTGCCTACTTGTTACTTTCATGCTTTCCTATTTTGACATCATATACTTGCTATGTTCTTTAGTACATTTATAGTACATGATTTCAATACATTTCATGCTATGTATGTCCATTGTGTGCATACTTAGTACATCGTTCTACATTACATTTCATGCTATGTATGTCCATTGTGTGCATACTTAGTACATTGTTTTACATTACACTTATGCTATGTATGTCCATTTAGTTCATACTTAGTACATTGTTTTACATTACACTTATGCTATGTATGTCCATTGTGTGCATGCTTAGTACATTGTTTTACATTACATTTCTGTTGCATATGCTCATCCAGCATGTGAACACATTATACTGCATTTTGAACCGTTGTAATCATTTGACTATGTGAACCGTTTGTATCTGTGAACCGTTTGTATCCGTGAACCGTTTGTATCTGTGAACCGTTTGTATCTGTGAACCGTTTGTATCTGTGAACCGTTTGTATCTGTGAACCGTGTGAACCGTATTTGATCATACATAAACATTTCTACAATTGCTAAACATTACATCTTGATGGTTTGGTTGGAGTAAGTGATTTAAGTAACGAGGCGTGTGTAATATGATACAAGCATGGTGGATACGCCGCTGGTACTTCCTATATATAAGTGTTTGTATGGTATCACATATTGTAGCGTTATTTGAATCATTTCAATTTGAGACATATATCATTGTAAACAAATAACATACTTTTCACAAGACATTGATTTACAAACAACTTATCTAATACAAACACATTTTTACATGGTTATTCATTTAACCTGGCATTTATTTATACATATCATCTGATCTTATCGTTTTTCAAATGATTTACAAGACAAAGCAAATTACAAGGTTCATGACTAAACATTTTCTCAAACATAAGTCATGAATTCTGTTTTCACAAAACCTATGTATCTCACAGGCATTTTTATGCTGACGTACCTATTTTCACATGTGTTTTCAGGAGATGATGCATAGGACTTATCAAGACATACTTAGGCGGACCTGTGCCTTAGTGACTTAAAACGAGACAAGAACTAGTTAATTTTTGTTATATACTCTTTGTTTCTTGTTTAAAACAATGTAATCTTTCATATTTGATTAATAAAACGAAGATTCTATTACCATGGATTTGAAAGAATTAACTCTGTTACAACACTCCCCGATGTTTCCGCCATGTTTTGTATGTTCTACGTGGTCGGGGTGTGACAACTATAACCATCGTGATTACGCTCACGTTATGAAGTTCAAACGAACTTCGCATTGACCATAAACTGGTCAAGGCAGAAAGTCAAACGTAGTTTGACTTTCAGACTCGAAAAGCGATAAAAGAACGAAAGAATACTTACAAAAGGTCCCCACAAGCTATGATCCGATTTACTCTCAGGTATGAAGCATAAACTTCAACTTAGAGAGCCAAAATCAGATCATTGTGGGTTTTGCAAGTGAAAGGAGATGGGTATATATAGGAAAACTAGAACCGTTAGGATCGTTCATCGTAAAACGAGCTTCGATCTCATCCGTACACATGTGCCAATGGTTTTGTGAAACCATGGGAGCCCATAGTTTCATTAAAACCATGTGCAAATGAGGGGAACAACTGGAATTTAGATTTTTCATTTTGGTCCCTTCCTAGGATAACTATGGCAGAATGACAATTTTGGTCCCTGAACTTCAGAATCTTGCATTTCGGCTCATTTTTGACACGTTTAAACCCCGTTAACCTCATTTCAAGGCTCTAAATTGAAGTTAAAGTATAGGGAACTCAAAAAATGCTCAAAAATATCTTGGATGTCGGTTCGTTTGGTCGTACGGTTGCGTTGTTCGGTTAATTACGACGGAAGTCGTAACGAACGCAAAAATGATCCAAATTACGCGACGAATGGAATTTTATCATGCCAATCACTAAAATAAAATATTTTAATGATTACATAAAGTTTTTTATGTCCGGATTTATTCAGAATGTAAGATATGCGCGAAAATGCAAACTTATGCACTTTTGACGCTTTTAGTCCCTGAATGACCAAAAAGTTTATTTTAGCACACCGAACCCCTCAAAGCCTATTTCTAAGATATGTAAAGGATATTTAGGGTATGTTTAACTTATGGTCATGTTTCGGAATGTTCGTTACAGTACAAATCGGCATACTTTCACAGTTTGTCAAAATTAGTCCTTGTAAGCGAATAAACTTGATTTCGACACACCAAACCTTCCAAAACTTATTTCTAAGTTATGTAAAGGTTATTTAAGGTATGTTAAGCCTATGTCACTGTTCCAGAGTGTTTGTCGCGTTAAACTGAATACGTTTACGCACCAGTTCCCGTATAACTTTCCAGAAAGCGATTTAGAGCTCGAAATCGAACGAGAATTGATATGTGCAAATGATACACATATTTATACAAATCCCAAGTATGAAATACGATATTTCATTGATTTGGTATTTGTTTGATGGCTGTGGAGGCACAAATGTCACACAATCCTCGTAGGATTCAGTGGTGAAACAAAGGACACGATGGGGGACATCAAACTTCTAATATACATTGAGGGAGTTAATTTTGTCCAAAACTTTTGTGTTATTGATAGTTTATCTTGTTGCAATGTAATTCCTGGAAAGCCTTGGATACATGAAATAAAGGTTGTTCCATCAACCTATCATCATTATGTGAAGCTACCGACCCCTTGGGGAGTGTTGAAAATAGACAGTGATCAGCAACAGGCTAAGAACTGCTATACGTCATCAATGAAACTAGCTTCAACACCAAGGACCACATAGCAATTACAGAAATCTCCAAGAGATGTAATGGAGGCAAGGGAACAAAACATTAAGTAAGTATCTCTAGATCCTAAGGATCCTGACATCAAGGTGTTTGTAGGATCCGAGATCCTTGGGAAGTAGGACAGGATCTAACATCCTTCCTCAGAAGAAGAAAATCTACCTTTTCTTGGAAACACAAGGATATGACAAGTATTTCTAAAAAATATTATTACAGATAAATTAGGTATAGATAAATCTTTCAGCCCAATCCATCAAAAGAGAATGAAATTTGCACCTGAAAGAAATGCCATTATCCAAGAAGAGGTAGACAAACTTTTAAAGGCAGGTATGATTAGAGAGGTAAAATATCCAAGATGGTTAGCCAATGTAGTGGTAGTACAAAAGAAAAACGGAAAGTGGAGGGTATGTGTCGATTTTACTGATTTAAACAAGGCATGTCCCAATGATCCTTTCCCACTCCCACACATTGACTACATGGTGGATGCAACAGCATAGCATGAACTGCTTACCTTTATGGATGCTTCATCTTGGTTCCAACAAATTCAGATGGAACCATCTGACCAAGAGGCTACTGCATTCATGACCCCAACTAGCATATATTGTGACAAACAGTAATTAACCGGTAATTCCGTACAATCTAATCACTATTTTATTACATAATCTCATGCGTTTAGCGTAATTTAATTACGTGATGAAGTCGTACATTAGATAACAGTGTTATGACAAGTAAACAATAATATAACATCTGTTGGTTTTCGTCGTGTCGCGAAACCAACCAAACTATGTCCTAAAAGTGTTGGTAGAAAGTGTTGCGCGCACTATTCACTGTCACACTATTCATTACAACAAAACTGTGAAAACGAAACGAAAAGATGAAAAACGACATAACTGAGTCCATATATGTATGAAAACACTAATGTGGGAACACATCTTGTAAAAATACATAACTTTCCGGTAAAACGCCCTAATCACAAAATCGTCCGTTCGGCTAAAAGTATAACAATTTTAACTCGTCCGAACTACTAATTTAGCATTTCCGAGACTCCAGAATTATGACAAATGATGATAAACACATGAAAACAATATGAGGATATTAATGGGGTGTCCAAAACATAAACATTCGGCTCTACGTCGCAACCTACTTAACTCGCCCGTTTTTTATCCGACGAACTAGTAAACAATATTTTCGTCACCATAACAGCCAAACGAACGACTTGGCGGGCTAGTTAAGCTTATTTTGGGATCCCAAATCCCTTCATATACCTCTTGGTTGCAAAATAACAACTTGCGGAAAACATTCGTCGGTATGAATTAAAAGTGCCGTTATCGAACCGACGACTAAACGAAAGCCGTTTAAGGTATCCAAATACAATATCTACTAGTCTAGTGAACTAGTTAACGACAATTGACATTCCAAATCCCTAATTACCCCCTAATGGTGCAAGAAACCCCTAATCACCATACTTTGGTTAAACACCTAAATATCTAGATTTTTAACAATTTTGTAAAAAAATACATATTCCCCCCCCCCCCCATATGGGTCCCACCCACAAGATCTTTGTTGAAAATTTTTGATTTTAAGTATGGTATGTAAGACTTTTGTTAAAACCCCTTACTTGCACCATCATTTTAACAATCTTACAAGACATCATCCTTATCACATTTACAACATCTTTCAAACTTCAAGAACCCCCTTTGGAGCTCTCTTGTTCACAGCTCAAAGAAGACACACACACCCCACCATAAATCACCATGAAACACCACTTTCTAGCCTAAATCAATGCATTTTAAGATCATCTAAGCAAGGGTTAAGCATGGAGCTTCATTAAGGATCTTCTTGGAGTTTAATCTCTTTTTAATCTTCTTGTTTAGCTTGTGCAAAGTTGTTGTTTTGGTCAAAAATCACACAAGGATAATGCAACCAAATCTGATTTTGTGAGGTATGATGCTTGGTTAAATGATCAAATATTTGAACAATGAATGAATGAAATGAGTGATGAACACAAGGATTTATACGAGGAAAAAGCCCTTGATCAATGAATGATCTCCGGTATAAAAAACCTCGGATAGTGAAAACTATCACTATCAAGTATATTGAATAAACAAGTTAACAAATTTGGAAGTATTGAGCTTGATACAATGAATTCTAGTGTGTGTGTATTGGAGATATAATAATAGAAGTGATGTGTGTTCACCGAAGTGCAAGTGGTTTCTAAAAATAAGCTCAATGCCCCTCTTATCTTAGCTAAAAATATCCTAACTAACTATCCGATAAATCAGCCATTCACCCACGATCACCACCAACGGTTATCAGCCTGTGCACATGTTGAAAATAAAGAGCATATTCTGTCACACCCCGATATTTCCACGTATTACCGGTGGGCCTGGTAGGGAGTATCGTGTCGTAGTTGATATCATCATAGACAAATAATCACAGTTTAATGCACAGCGGAAGTCTAAAATAACATTACAAACCGAATTGAAAAGTATAATAAAATATTACACGACGGTTGTAAATGGATCCACAGGCGGATCTAAAACAGAAAGTAAACATTGTTCAACAGACTTAAAGTATTAAAAGCTTGCAAGACTCTTTAATTAATACTCAGGAGGTTCCAGCCCATTTCATGTAGTACCTGCACTTATTCTTTTTTGAAAAAATACGTCAGTTTACATTGGAAAATACAATTAACTGACTCTTTTGAAAAGTGTTTATAAAATTGGTTTGGATGCACAAGGCATAAAGTCTTTTATAACTTGGGACAATTATTTAAAATAATCTTGTATACATATTTATATGTTTGTCGTCCGTTCATGGCCCGGTTAGAAGAGTCGGGACAAGATTAATAGACACACCACTAGTATAGGCCCACAAGAAGTTTCCTCACGAGTGGATACCGTTTTACATACGCAACTGTCAGGTGTATGCCTACACCCCGTGCTTAAGTCATGGACATTTCTAATGAATGAGCCAAGGATATCCAGGACACGGTCATTAACCCCCCAAAGGCTTTGTATCAAACAAAATAGATTAAAACGGGTTATCTCAATGATTTGTTGGTGCATGTTATATGACAACAGCTTTGGATTGGTCTTTGGATATTAAACAGAAGATTGGATCATGAAGACTTAAAGAAAAACGAGTTCTATGAAGCCCAATCAGTCCAAGTTTGTACTAAGTCTTTTAGGCCCAAGTTTATGTGACAAATGTAATATGGGCAAAGCCCAATTCGAGATCTTGGCTGTGTGTATATAAACATCCTTAGTCTTGAGTTTTAGGGTTAGACACTTTAGATATTTTAGACACTTTGAGAGATCATTCAAGTTTGAGAGGTTAAGAACAAAACAGAAATCGGCTGTTAGGTTCTTGGAGATCTTAGTGATTGTAAAACGCTTCTAAGGGTTTGATAATCACAGAAGATCAGTTTGAAAGTTTGTGTGTTTGTGTGTTCGAGTTCTTGTTCTTCTACATAATCTTGTTTCTGTGTTCGAAGATCAATCAAGGGGATTCCGCAAACAGTCTTGTTAACATCCAACGGGATTAAGGGACCTACAATTGGTATCAGAGCTTTTGCTCTTGTGCGTGGTTCAAGACTGAAGACTGGATTCAAGTTGTTTTTCGGTTGAAGAATTTTTGGTGTCTCATTCATAATTTTCGTGAAGAACAGCAAGAACAAGGAAGAACAGTTCAAAATTCTGAGTTTTGATCTGATTTGGTAGTTGGTAGTTGTGGTTGAGTTGGTTTGTTTGGAAATAATCGAGTCAAAGTTCTGGGCTTTTGCGAAGAACAGGAAGAACACTTGAAGAACAGTTTAAATTCGTGTAAATTTAATCTGTTTTGATTATTGTTTTGACTGTTTTCGTGTTTGTAGGAGACTTTGCTTGGATTTCGTGTATGGAAAGAAGTGCTGATTGAGACTTTGCTTGTGCGATCCGGATTGTCAGCTGCTTCTGTTGTCAGCTGCTGCTGTTTCGGGATTGGGTGGCTGGGTGGCCCAATCAGCTCTTGTGCGATCATTTGATATTCAAAATTTTAAATTTTGAATCTTGTGCGACCCGTTTTAAGCTTGTACGTTTGGAGATCTTGTGCGTTTGGAGATCTTGTACGTTTAGAGTTCTTGTGCGTTTGAGAATCTTGTGCGTTTGGAGTTCTTGTGCGACCCGGATTACTCTTGTGCGACCCGAATCCAGCTTGTGCAAATCAGAAACTTGTGCGATCCGGCCCAGGCCCGTTAAAGTGACCGTTTGGCCCAAAGTTAGTGGATTGTGCGATCCAGAAGACCTTGTGCGTTTCAGAGGGTCTTGTACGATCATATCTTGTGCGATTCACTAGTGGTGGAATTTTGAAAGGCAAGCGTAGGAAATTTTTCAGTGTTTTGAGTTTAGAGAACAATCTATAGCACATCTGAAGAAGCCGTTTGCACCGTTGAACTCGTGGGATTTTTAAGACAAAAAAAAAGTCTGGAAAATCCCGAATTCAGTTTTCGACATTATATATCGTTGGATTCGTCTTTTCGAGACGATTCTAACGGTGTAATTTGGTAACCACTGTTTTCGGAAAAATTTTGTACGGTTTTATCAGTCTGTTACGTTGAAATGTCGAACATGTCTAAATTGAACGAACTCTTAAGGATGGAACATGAGGTAGGCACGACGAACAAACCACCTAAGATGATGAAGGTGGAGAATTACTTGACATGGAAGGATAGGTTTCAATCTTTTGTTGAGTACCAGGACACGCGTATGTGGATATGCATAGACGATGGGTATGTGAACCCAACTCATGAGTTTGAGGGAAGACAACGTATAACTGCTTATGTTGATATGGATGCCGAACAAAAGAAAATGTATGAGGCTGAAAAGAGAGCCTTGGCAGCCATTAAAATGTCTTTACCTGATGGCATCAAGCATACCTTTAAGAAGTACACTACTTCAAAGGAAATGTGGGATGCACTAGAGAAGAGATATGAGGGAAATCCTGATGTCAAGAAGAACAAAGTTGATCTACTGAAGAAGCAGTTTGCTGTGTTCAAGTACATGAAAAATGAGTCACTTGAGGACGTCATCACTCGATACTACCATCTGATGTCAGAACTGGATAATTATGATATAGATTGCTATACTGACATTGAGAAAAATGACAAGCTGCTTGATGCTCTACCTGCTAAATGGGATATCTACACTCTCATGATTAAGGGAGAAGCAGATTATGACACAAAGGAATTGGAAGAAGTAGTTGGAAAGCTTAGAGCTTATGAGCTTAGTATGAAGAAAAAGGACACTGGTTATGATCAGGTTCAAGATCCAGGGATCTACAATGGGCTTACATCTTCTTCATCTCATGATGCTTCTAGCGACTCTGCAACTGCATTTCTTTCGTGTGATAATGAGCAGGTCACAGTGAATGAGGATGGTGATGTGTGTTTTGTAGCTGCTGCCAGAGGATCAACGGGAGTCAAGAAAACATCAACTTCAAAGCAAAGTAGTAGTGCAAAGTCAATGCCTATGAGTGTGAAGTCGGCTGAAGAACATCTTGCTCTACTTGCTTCTTTTGTTGCGTCTTATGAGAACTACATTCAAGGGAAAATATCTGATCCTGCCACTTTAGATGAAGATTATGATCAGATTGACCCTGATGATCTAGAAGAGATGGATCTACAATGGCAGATGGCCATGATTTCGAGACGTGTGAAGAGGTTCATGAACAGAACTGGAAGGAAATTTGTAGGAAAGAGCGTAGGTTTTGACAAGGCCAAAGTCAGGTGCTTTAACTGTCAGAGTTATGGTCATTTCGCTAGGGAATGTCAAAAACAAAAGCATGAGAATACGAATCAAAATTCAAATAATCGGAATGCATCAAACAACTCTAACTCAAGGGCATTGATATCTACTGCAAGAGAAGGCTCATATGACTGGAGCATTCACTTAGAAAATGATGAGAATGTCACTCAAGCATTCATGGCAGAGATCACTCCAGTCGATGATGGTGAAGCTACAGTAGATGAGGCTAAAGTTGAGAAGAAGAGTGAAGCTGAGGAAGATAAGGCTGATAAGACAACAGATGCTGAAGAGGAAAAGCCAGAGTCTGAGCATGAAATGGAAGTTGATGGGAAAGATGAAATCATCAAAAGAATGGAAGCTCAACTTGCTGCTCTCATGGCCAACTCAGACAAATCAAAAGGAGAGGTAAGTAACTCTGCCACTTCTGTTTGTTTAAAGTGTCGTGAACTACAGGGTGAAGTTGACAAATTGTCAACTCAAAACAAAAGTCTTGTGAGCGAAATGTCTAACGTAAAAGAATCAAATTTCTTTGCTAAAAGAAACGAGTCATCATATTTGAAAAAGATAAAAGGCTATGAAGCTGAAATTGAAGCTTTAACATGCAAATTAAATGAAAAACTTCAAGTCATAGACTTAGCTCATGACATGATGGCTGAGAAAACAAAAGAGATTTCTGATAAAAACAAAGAGTTGTCAGATGCACAACTTAAAATTGTTGAACTTGAAAAGAAGTTAGGTCAATTCAGAGATTCTACTTTTGTTATGAAACATATGATGGGTGGGTTAAAGAAGAGTAATGATAAGACAAGTGTGGGATTCCAGGGCTTTAATGAAGTCCCACCTCCTCTTAGTCATGACTATTCTTTCCTACCTGATGAGGATGAGCTTACAGACTTTCTGTCAACATCACCAAGTAGTTTCACATCCAGTCAAGGTGATGTGTTTGAAGATAATGAAGCTAAGAAGGAAAATAACAGCAAATCTGTTTTGAAAAAGAAAAATACACCTTCTAAAAACAATAATCAAACTTTTGTTAAAAAGGTTAATTTTGTTCAAGGAAGTGATATGAAAACCGAAACAGCTGTTATCGAAAAGGAAACAAATGTAGAGTTTGCTAAAAACAAAAACATAGAAAAATCTGAAATTAAGCAAACTGAACAAAATCCTTCCAAGGCATCATCATCAAAACCAGAATCTAGTTCAAAGGCTTCAACTAAGAAGTCTTCGAAAAAGTGATCGTGCTTCAAATGTCACACAAAGGGACATGTAGCTAGCTGCTATCCTAACAAAAAGATTGAAGCATAAGTTAGTGAGAAACAAAGAGGGAAGTCACCAGAAAAGGAAGGTGATAAAAAGGAGAGAGAGTCTAACTCTCCAAAGAGATCTGCTCCTAAGCAACAACAGGGTGTTGCTAGTGATGTCGATAAGGCTGAAAAAGGAACTCCTCAAGTTCCTCGTTTTCAAAGAAATCAACCTAGATTTCAGCCTGCCTCTACATCAGGCAGACATGAGAGACCTAGAAGTAGTTCACCCAAAATGAACAACCAAAACTCAAATAATTTCAGAAGTCAAGGTCAATATCAAAATCGATACCAAAATAATGGTGGTCGAACTTTTTATAATAATGGCTTTAGAAATTACAATAATCAAGCTTCTTGGAATCAAAACTCAAGATTTCAAAGGTCACATAATCCAAACACATATAGGAACCCTCAGGACCAGAGACCTTATGGAAATCATATCCCATTTCCATCAACAGGTCCAAGATCCAAGACTCTAATTAGGGGTGATGGATCTTGGATGGACGTTCAAGTAGTTGGTGAATTTGGACGACCCAAGAACATTAAGGCTTGGGTCCCCCAATCTAACTAATCTTTTGGTTGGTGGTTGCAGGAGCTGCTAAGGAGGATTATCAACTTATGGTATGTTGATAGTGGCTGCTCCAGGCACATGACGGGGGATGCGAGATTATTTTCTGATTTTGAAGAATACGATGGTGGGCATGTAAATTTTGCTGGTGCTAAAGGTGGAAAAATTACTGGACGAGGAAAAGTGACGAATGGGAAGATCACATTGGACAAAGTGAACTATGTTGAGCAGCTTAAACACAATCTGATGAGCGTGTCACAAGTCTGCGACAAGGGTCACTCGGTCCATTTTACCAAGTCTGAGGCATTGGTGTTGAAACCGGGTTTGGTCATTCCGGACGATTGGATAGTAATGCGTGTTCCAAGGAAAAATGACACTTATGTCATGGACATGGGTGCCAAGGATCCAACTGCTGCGGTGGCGTGTTTACTGTCAAAAGCATCTGAAGCTGAATCAATGTTGTGGCACAGACGCATGGCTCACATTCACTACCGCAAAATGAATTACATTATTAAAAATGAGCTAGTGAAAGGGGTTCCATTGCTGAGGTTTCAAGTGGAAGATAAATGTCTTCCATGTCAAAAGGGAAAACAACACAAGAAACCTCATAAGTCTAAAACAGTAAATTCCATTAATGCCCCTTATGAATTACTTCACATGGATTTATTCGGTCCAGTGAACGTGAGGAGCATAGGTGGAAAGTACTATTGTCTTGTTGTCACTGATGATTACTCACGTTATTCATGGGTTTTCTTTTTAGGTACAAAAGATGAGACAACAGAGATGCTGATAGATCTTTTTACAAAATTGGAAAACGTTCATGATGCTAGGATCAAGAGGATAAGGAGTGATAATGGCACGGAGTTCAAGAATCGGATTCTAGATCTCTACTGTCTTCGAAAGGGAATTGAACATCAATATTCCGCTCCGTACACTCCTCAGCAAAATGGAGTCGCTGAGAGGAAAAACAGGACGTTGATTGAAGCCGCTAGGACGATGCTTTCAGATTCAAAGCTACTAGTTCTTTTATGGGGAGAAGCTGTGAATACAGCTTGCTACGTCCTAAACAAAGTTTTGACCGTTAAACGTTTTAACAAAACTTGTCATGAGTTGATGTTTAACGAAAAACCAAACTTAACAGGATTTGAACCATTTGGATTACCCTGCACCATTGTGCGAAACAAAGATAAACAAAAATTCGGTGAGGTGGCAGATGAAGGCTACTTTCTAGGCTACGTGCCTGGTACACCGAATAAAAGGGTTTTTAATCTAAAAACTGGTAAAATTGAGGTTGTTTTCAATGTAGAAATTACTTCTTACAAACCTCAACAATCAACGAGTGGTCCTGCTATATTATATGATTATGACAGTGTGTTTAAATCATTTAATATTCCTGAGGTTTCTGATGCAGATGCTTCTTAGCTGATTCAAACAGTGATTGGTGAAGACGATGAAGGCGAATTTATTCGTAGATCGAATGTAGATATGTCAGATGTCACACCCCCCAAAATCCACACGCGGAGTATCACCGCTTGGAGGCGTGACTGACCAGGATCAAGCCACCAATCATATTGAACAAGTAGATAAGTAAACATAATTCAACAAACCAATATGAAAGGTGTTCAAAACCAAAGCATAGTTAAGTGTTTAGCGGAAGCAAAACTTGTAAAACCCATAGCACGTATTAAATATGAAATAAAGTAAAGTCTAAAGCATGGCACACATCGCCATGTTCCACAACGACCGTTCCTCCCTGTGCAAGCTCCATGGGTACCTAATGACCTGCAAGGCATGTAGCAACGAATCAACAACAAAGTTGAGCGAGTTCACAGATAGTTGTTTGGTTAAAGTATTCATTTCATAAATCGTATATATATTTTCGTTTTGTAAACCATGTATCGCGTTAATCCTTGCTGCCAGTCCAGGCGTGCGTGCGATGATTAGTGGGGGCTTCCCATGTGTTACAAGACCACGCATATCGACTGCTACGAAAATATAAAATGTGCCCTAAGTCAATGTCTATCAGCATTGACCCTTTGCCCATAGTCCATTAGTACACGCCCGTCCGACTGGCACGGTGTGAGGTTTGTTAAACCTAATAGCGCTATTAACTAATGACCCGCTCGCCCCAGGCCTCGGCGATTAAGTCGATAATTGAGGGACTTCCTTTGATAGAGGTGATGGTCTTAAGATCGTGTACGTAGATTTTACGTACGTGCCCTTCAACCCGAGGACAGTAGTAAGTATAACTGTACGTAGGTTTTACGTACGTGCCCTTCAACCGAGGACAGTAATAATTTGTTTAATAGTAATAGTTGTATGAGTAGTTATTCAATCCCATTCCCAACCCCTGGGAATCCCATGCCTTGGCTAGTGTGAACTCACCTTGGTTTGCTCGGTATGCTAAGTATGCTCACAGTTACTCAATCACGTCCTAAAGTATGCACGTATACATAATCAGTTTGTATTCACGAAGTTGGCACGTAAGTACAATCATAGTGGACAACGCATCAATAATCACCAAGTAGCACATTGCACGTATTCATGATCATACAAGTCATGCGTATCATTTAACCTCAGTTAGTTAGTCCAGTTAACTCTTAACAGAAAGGAATCAAGTTACTGTGCCGATTACCCATATGGCGAAACACCCCTGTTTCGCCATAAACCCCTTCGGCGAAACACTTCTGTTTCGTCCCATGTGATTCGTCGTAGAGGTCTCGACGGAACACCTTGGTTTCGTCGTCACCTATGTTTCGCCAATGACAAGTTTGTTTCGCCTATAGTTTTGATTCGTCACAACCTATTACGTCGTACATCAGTTACGTAATGAAAACCCTAATCGCCGTTCAGATCACAGCAGACATTCAATCATACAGAATTCATATATCATCATTCAACAATATACATGCAAGCCATACTCTATGCATAACCATTCGCTAAATCCTCAACGATCTACGATGCATACAATTGAATCTTTTAAATTTATAAGTTCCGTATTAACAAGAATCATCATGCGGTTGAAATCTAAATATTATGAACAGATTTTTACACTACCATTCGATAAACACGGGCCATTCATCCACCATACATGAGACTCATGGAACCCTAATCAACATCATGTTTCGTAAAAAGTTTTATAACCGATTAGTCAAGCACCACACAAATCAAGGTTACCATACTCATACAATCACATCTATTCCAGAATCAAACCAGCCTATTCACAAACATGTATCGAGTAATCGAAGCATCATAAAACCGATTTAACGAAAACATACTAACCGAGATAGATGGAATGCGGGTTTGATAGCTAAAGAGGCTTAGGGAAACACACACACAGCTGCCGTCGCACTTGGGAGAGAGTTCTAGGGTTTCTATTTTGCCAAGGGTGTGAAACTGAAACCGTTTCACGTAATTATACGTGAAACAGCGTTTTGGGCCCTAACTGGGCTTCGGCGAATCTGGGCTCGGCGAAACACATTTGTTTTGTCGGAATGAGGATGGCGAAACAGATCCTGTTTCGTCGTGATTGGTTATGGCGAAACACTCTTGTGTTTCGTCGTATTGTTCAATTCTTAAACTGTCTACAAGTTCGCATTCATGAAGTTAAACAAAACAACACTTTACTCATGTTAAGCACATAACATATCAAATAACCAATCTCATCTTATAATTCAGTGTACAGTTACAAGTCAAACAATCAAGCAACTAAACAGTCAACGTGCAATAAATGCGGATAAAGAATGTCGGAAACTCGAGTTGTCACATTATCCCCAACTTGAAAGAAATTTCGTCCCGAAATTTAGTATGCGGTTACTGAGGAAGCTAGGTAAGTTGTATCGTTCACTGGTTTTCCTGGAGTGTCACATCATCCCCCCGTTGATTTGGAATTTCGTCCCGAAATTCTGCAGTAGTAGCTTCAGCCTCAGGAGTAGTTGCATTGGTTCCGAATAACTTGGGATACTTGAGTTTCATTTGATCTTCACGCTCCCAGGTGAACTCCGAGCCGCGACGGGAGTTCCAACGAATTCAAACCAGAGGTATTCTGGTGTTTTTGAGGACCTTAACATCCCGGTCCGTGATTTCAACAGGTTCCTCGACGAAACGTAACTGCTCGTCGATAGTGAGCTCCTTCAAAGGAACTACGTGAGTCTCATCTGACAGGCACTTCTTCAGATTTGACATATGGAAAACGTTGTGAACTGCACTGAGTTCCGCTGGTAAGTTCAGTCTGTAAGCCACCTTGCCTATCTTCTCAATGACTTCGAAAGGTCCAACGTATCGTGGGTTAAGTTTGCCCCGTTTCCCGAAACGAACCACACCCTTCCAGGGTGAAACTTTGAGTAGTAAACGCTCCCCAACCTGGAGCTCTAGTGGTTTTCTGCCCTTGTCGGCGTAGACTTTCTGACGGTCACGAGCTGCCGCCATGCGTTGTCGTATTTGAGCAATCTTTTCAGTAGTATCAACTACCAGTTCTGGACCTGTGATTTGACTATCACCCACCTCTGCCCAACAAAGAGGTGACCGGCATTTACGCCCGTACAATGCCTCGAATGGAGCGGCTTTAATGCTGGTGTGGTAGCTGTTATTGTACGAAAATTCCACAAGTGGCAGATGCTTTTCCCAGCCGTTGCCAAAGTCAATTACACATGCACGAAGCATGTCTTCTAAAGTTTGAATAGTGCGCTCAGACTGCCCACCCGTCTGAGGGTGATAAGCTGTGCTCATGTCTAATCATGAGCCAAAAGATTTGTGCATTGCTTGCCACAGTTTTGAAGTGAATCGTGCATCACGATCTGAGATAATAGAGGTTGGCACCCCGTGCCTTGAAACTACTTCTTTTAAGTAGATGTCTGCTAAAGTAGAGAACTTGTCTGTTTCTTTGATAGCCAAGAAGTGTGCAGACTTTGTGAGTCGATCCACGATCACCCATATAGTATCATTCCCACGTTGAGATCTAGGCAGGCCAGTAATAAAATCCATGGAAATTTGTTCCCATTTCCATTGTGATATCTCAGGTTGTTGGAGTGGGCCTGAAGGTTTCTGATATTCCGCTTTGACTCTCGCACAAGTCAAACACTTGCTAACGTACGTTGCTATGTGAGTTTTCATGCTTGGCCACCAATATGTAGTTTTCAAGCCGTGGTACATCTTATCCGAACCAGGATGTACTGAGTAGTGAGACTTATGAGCTTCATCCATTACAAGCTCGCGTAAGTTGCCATAGAGTGGGACCCAAATGCGTCCTGTTACATAGTAGGCGCCGTCTGCCTTTTGTTCTAACCGTTGCCTTGAGCCGCGTAGGGCTTCAGCCCTGACGTTTTCTGGTTTCAATGCTTCTGCCTGAGCATCTCGTATCTGAGAAGGAAGACTAGACTGAATAGTGAGTTGCAACGCTCGTACACGCCTAGGTGTAGTATCCTTTCGACTGAGGGCGTCGGCCACCACATTGGCTTTGCCCGGATGGTACTTTATAGCACATTCGTAATCGTTCAGTAGTTCGACCCATCTACGTTGTCGCATGTTCAATTCTATCTGCTTGAATATATGCTCGAGACTCCTGTGATTGGTGTAGATGGTGCACTCAGTGCCATACAGGTAATGTCGCCATATCTTGAGCGCAAAGACAACAGCTCCCAGCTCTAAATCATGTGTTGTGTAATTCCGTTCGTGAATCTTAAGTTGGCGCGAAGCATAAGCAATGACTTTATCCCGCTGCATCAACACACATCCAAGACCCTGGATAGATGCGTCGCAGTAGACTACAAAATCGTCCGTGCCTTCAGGCAATGAGAGGATAGGTGCGCTACAGAGTCTATCCTTTAAGTGTTGAAACGCTGTTTCCTGTGTATTACCCCAAGGGTAAGCAACACCTTTCTGTGTCAGTAGTGTAAGCGGCTGTGCAATCTTTGAGAAATCTTTGATGAACCGTCTGTAATAACCCGCCAAACCCAAAAATTGGCGTATTTCGATGGTGTGCGAGGTGCAGGCCAGTTCTTGATCGAATCTACCTTGGATGGATCAACATGAATCCCATCCTTGTTCACCACGTGGCCTAGGAAGTAGACTTCACGAAGCCAGAAGTCGCATTTTGAAAACTTGGCATACAGCTGTTCCGTTCGAAGAAGTTCCAAAATAAGTCGTAAATGATGCTCGTGTTCCTCCTGACTCTTTGAGTAGATCAGGATGTCATCGATGAAAACAATAACAAACTTGTCAAGATAGGGTTTGCACACCCTGTGCATAAGGTCCATGAAAACCGCAGGTGCGTTTGTTAACCCGAATGGCATGACCAAGAACTCGTAATGGCCGTAGCGAGTTCTGAATGCTGTCTTGGAGACGTCCTCATCCCGGACTCTCAGTTGATGGTATCCTGACCTCAGATCAATCTTCGAGTAATAGCTCGACCCTTGCAACTGGTCGAATAAGTCATCGATGCGTGGAAGAGGATAGCGATTCTTCACAGTCACCTTGTTCAGTTCGCGGTAATCAATACACATGCGGAAGGTACCGTCTTTCTTCGTCACAAATAATACTGGAACTCCCCAGGGCGAAGAGCTAGGACGTATGAAACCCTTTTCCAAAAGTTCTTGCAATTGCTTAGACAGTTCTTCCAGTTCAGTTGGAGCTAAGCGATAAGGTGCTCGAGCTATGGGTACTGCTCCAGGAGCTAGCTCGATCTGAAATTCGACCTGACGATGAGGCGGTAACCCAGGTAACTCCTCAGAAAACACTTGAGGAAAATCGCGTACCACTGGAATATCCTCAATCTTCTTCTCTTTCGTCGATGTATCTGTAACGAGTGCTAAAATAGCAGTGTGGCCCTTTCGCAAACACTTCTGTTCCTTCAAGAAGGAGATGATGCCACTCACGACACCACTCTTGTCACCTTGAACTTCGAGAGATTCTTTGCCAGAACGGGGAATGCGAATGATCTTCTCTTTGCATAGGATCTCTGCTTGCTATTGGGATAACCAATCCATCCCAATGACGTTGTCAAAACTACCCAGAACTATAGGAATGAAATCGATAAGGAAAGTCCATCACCACGTTAGGATCATTCCTTGCGTCGCCCTGACCAATCACGAACGCTCGACCCCTGGCACCATTGCCGTCGTTATTACCCCCTTTGTTATTCCCGTTGCCCTGATTATTGTTGTTGTTGGTTCTAATTCGCAGGTCGCGAGCTCCTGCAATTCCTTAGCTTCATGACCCATCTTGAGACACCTCTGGCAACGACCCCTGTTGCACTGACCACTGTGGTGTCTGTTGCATCTATTGCACTTTGGGTGGTTTCCTCAATATCCACCCTGCCCTTGACTACCAGACGACTGCTGACTGGGGCTCTGGTAGTTATCTGTCTTTCACTGCTGTGCCTGGGACTGAACCGAAGTTGAACCCTTGCTGGAGGTTCCATCCCATTTTCGCTTGTTATCACTGGGAATAGCAGAGGTAGTAATAGTAGTGGTAGCACCGATACGTTTAGGCAGCCTGTTCTGTTCCACTGCCTGGCCTGTGAGACGATGAGCAAGATGAGTAACATCTTGAATAGTAGTGGTTAGCAGTAGTCACATGACTTTGAATCTCTGGTACTAAGCC
>JARYGA010008050.1:0-46780 GCA_030545235.1 Helianthus tuberosus | reverse complement strand
TCTGGAATGATCGAAGGACCAGTAGAAGCATTGGCCTGCATTGGAATAAAATCTCCCTGATGGACATCTGAACTTCCTGTTTGCAAACTCCTCAAGGATCCTGGCATCTGGAAGGATCCCTGAAACTGGGAGGATCCTGGGACAAAGGAGGATCCTTGAACCTGGGATGATCCTGGAACAATGGAGGATCCTTGAACCTGGGATGATCCTGGAACAATGGAGGATCCTTGGACCTGGGATGATCCTGGAACAATGGAGGATCCTTGGACCTGGGATGATCCTGGAACAAAGGAGGATCCTTGAACCTGGGATGATCCTGGAACAATGGAGGATCCTTGAACCTGGAATGATCCCGGAACAAAGGAAGATCCTTGAATCTGCTGTGCTCCTGAGTATCCTCCTGAATTCATGAAGGATCCCATATGCTGAGGATAGGATCCTGCTGGCTGGAAATATGGACCTAATGCCTGGGTCACTATTGTTGTTCCGTAGTGCACTCCTTTTGGTCCGCCCACATATTGAACATCTGGAACCACTGATGGCTGAGAAGTAATCACCGGAGTATCAAAATTCAAAGATCTGGGCATCAGGGGGGAATGATCCTCTGCCGTTTTCATTTGTTTCTTGAGATCTCCGATTTCTTTGAGAATCCTTTCATTGGTCTTATCCTGTTGTTGTATATGATCCTTCATCTGCAAAATCAAAGTAAACATGTCACTAGTAGTGGGAGTGTAAGAAGCAGAAGAAGTTGGAGGTTTGGAGAAAATGGGAGTTGGTTTCTTCTCGGCATTTTTCTGAGGTCCAGAAGGTGGTGGAGGCAAAGGTGGAATGCCCTGAGATGAATTGACCGTAGACATTGCAGTAGAGGTATTCTTCAATGAGGAAGCCATGTATTTGTATGCAATGAACCGGAATGATCACCAACAGAAAAACTTCCTAGGAATGAAGCACCAATTGCCCCATGGTGGGCGCCAAACTGTTTTGGTCAAAAAATCTAATGAGGATAATGCAACCAAACTCTTTGTCACGGGGAATGATGCTTGAAATGTATATCAATGATGAGGATCACTTCAATGTAAATTGCACAAACAACACAAGGATTTATACGGGGAAAAAGCCCTTGATCAAGAATTGATCTCCGGCACAAAAACCCCGGGAGATGGAAATTACCGATCACCAAGCTTAAATAAATCAATAAATGTTTACAACTTCGGATAGTAACGAGCTAGGTACAAGGATCACTATGGTGAAATGTGTAAAAGTGAATGGAAATTGTTAAGTGTTTGTCGAGAGCTTCAAGAGTGCAATTGTACGAGAGTGTGTGTAGCTGAAAATGGCTAAGTGTTCTAATTCTAGCTCGTCACCCCTTTTAAAAATAGAAGTTAACTACACTAACAAACTATCCGACTTTTGTGCCAAGCTCCCACGTTCTCCACAACGTCCATTTCCAGTCAAATGTGTGCGAAATACCCGTGGAATATTCCATAGTAACGTTGCCAAGACCAAGTCAAGCTTGTTACTCCTGCAAAATAATACGAAACATAAACAAACAATCGTTAGTATGAGGATCCTTAAAGTGATCCATGATCCTGATCCTGAAGCTCTTCTGAGGATCACTATCTGTCACAGAAGTAAGGATCATTAATTAGGATAACAAGTAAGGATCACTAATTGTTAGAAAATCCTCCCCTAACATGTACTATGGGCTGATAGGACAACTCCCAAGAATGCCACTGGCCAAACTCCATTTTCTTTGGTATTTGGAGCAAAATCAGTGATCCCTACAGAGATGGTGGTTCCTACTGCAAGAACAAGCATTCGTGATCCTGAAGAAAATGTTGAAAACTTGGTTCAAGATCTGGATACTATAGAAGAACTCAGGGATTTGGCAAGGATAAGGATGGCCAGTTATCAACAAAGGATGGTTGGAGCTTACAACAAAAATGTCAAGATCAGGAAATTCCAAAGTGGGAAGCATTTCAGAATACCACCAATCCTGCTGATGGAAAGTTGGCACCAAAGTGGGAAGGCCCTTATTTGATTGAAGCTGAAGCAGGAAAGGGGGCATATTGATTGCTAACAATGGAAGGTAATTTGCTACCAAGAGCTTGGAATGTTGTCCACTTGAAGAAATACTTCATGTAATAAGGATCCATGATCCTTACCTGACAAGTATCCTTGAAGGATCCTTATAGGACAGATGATCCTCATTTTGGTAATGATCTAAACTCAAACTATTTCTTTTTTTAATTATCCTATATAAGGATAAGGATCCTATATCCTTTATCCTCCTTTCACTTGATTCTGAGTTTTGAAGGTTCAGGTATCCTTAACTAAGGATTAAGTATCCACAGAAGTATCCAGTTATTTGGGCTTGACCCCAGTTATTTGGGCTTGACCCCAGTTTAGGCCTGTCCCCAGTTTCGCCAGTAGCGCACGATGATCCTGGTATAGTTCATGGCAATGGGACTAGTACTCGCTTTAGGGGCTGACAATTTCATTGTACTGGCTATATTCAGGATCCTACGTATAATGGTAGACGTACCATACATCCGTTCCTAAGGTTTCTAACGTTTTCACGTTAGCTAAGGTTTTGGCATTTTCATGTCACTAAGTTTGGATAGTCGCCAGTGAGGGCCATACTCCAGTTTACACACGATCCTTTGGGCTTGTCCCCAGTTATCCTTTGGGCTTGTCCCTAGTATATTGGGCTTGTCCCCAGAATTGTTGGGCTTATCCCCAGTTACTAACTCTTATCTTATATTGGCTTAGTCCCAAGTTGCATCCTATTTCAGGTTTTTGGAGATAAACGACCAAGGATCCTTGATCCTTACCTTCTACTAAGGTTTGTCTTTTGGTTATCCTGATTATAAGTGTTAAAGGATAGGATCCTAACTTGGATTCTCAGGTATGATCCTTAACTATTTTGATTTTATTCATTATTCATTTGAGTGACCCTTATCCTTTGACAACTGAACTTATGATCCTTAAACTATATTACTTTTCAGAACTTACCAACTAAAGGATATGTGATCCTTGATTATATTCTAAACTTTTTGAAGATATTTAAACAAAATGTATATCACAACACTTGAAAAGTAAAGTCTTTACAAGGATAACAACACGGGAAATAGCCAGAAAGTTAAAGTTATTTTATTCACAAAACGTTAAACCCTTTAAGGTTGTCAAAATTGCCAACCCACGTTTCTACCAGCAAAACGTGGCCCATCCACATGGGTTGGCAAAGGGTGTCCATTGTTTACGGGTCTTGAGATTGCAGGAAGTAAAGGCGGAAGGATAACGAGTGGCTTCATCCCCCAAACAGAGGATCCATCCACCACCCATTATCCTACCTATTGTCAAGGATCCATGATCCTTCACCCTAGAAACTATTGTTCAAGTCCAACCCATCATTGTTCCAAAACACCATAACCAAAATAAAACTACCAAATTCTAAAAAAATGGGCTCCGGCTACGTCTAGAAATGTCCTTCATCGCCCATTCCAGCAGCTTACACCTTTGCTGCATCACCATCACCTTCAGCTCCAGCATCATCACCTGCCTGATCCTTTCTACTACCACCAGCCTCGATTGCTAGGACCTCATCAGCCTCTTCTTCATCGTCCAGCTCAGCTAACCTTGCCTTCCAGCCCTCTACGTCCCAGCTGCTCTTGTCAAAGTCAGGATCCTGAGCTTCTTGGGCCATCTGCAGCTTGGTTCTGTACATAGCAAAGGCAGCGGAGACTTTGGCATCATTGGTGATCTCAGCCTTCTCTTGATCAGCAGTGATATGAGCCAGGACAAGCTCCCTCTTCACCAGATTGACGTCATTTTCAAGGGAGGCAATCTTCTTATCCTTGGCTAGCATGATCTTTTAGAGGTCCACACACTTTTGCTCAACCTCTTCAACACTGCCTACATAGTCCTCAATTTCAGCAAATTTCTGCAAAAAGACAATGTAGAGTTTAGGATCACGTGATCCTCAAATGGGCAGGATAATTAAGCTAGGTCAGTGATCCTTACATCAGCAAAGTATTCAAGGAATTGGTGGCGGATTAGAGGCAAGCCTTCTAGATTGTCAGCCTCAGAGGTTTTCCTCTTTTTTTCGCCTCTTCCCTTTGAAGTGGTTGCCTTGGGGACCGGGATGGGTGGACTAGCAGCAAGCTTCTTCTTTGAGGATTTGACAACATCAAGGTCAGTGATGCTGAAACGGGTAGCAGACTTCGATGATTTTCCAGCACCTACACATCCAAAACAGATAAGTATCCTTATTTCATTTTTATTTAAATATTTAGTTATGCACAAAATGGGATACTTACTCGACATTGTGCAGAACTTGAGGATACCTCTTGAGAATCCTGGGTATTTGCTTGGAACGATCTTATTGCAGGATCAAGCCTCCGGAAAGCAGCAAGTCTTTCCTTCATTGCAAGTGTTGTAATAAGGTGTGCGACAGTAATAGCTGCAAAATAGAAACGAAAGGATGTTAGTGATCCTCAGCAAAGATAAGGTTATCCTGTGATCCTTCTCAGGATCCTCTATCCTACCATGGGTGGTCCATTTTCTAGGCAGATCCTTTCCATCAGGGATAGAATCCCTTCTGACAAAGAAGAATCGCCGTTTCCAGTTGGTGTCATTCTTAGTGGCTTTGAAGATGAGATGTTCTTCACCAGGTTTATGTTTGAGTAGATATCAGTGAGATCCATGGCTCACGAGGTCGTACATCTCTGTAAACTCTGACATGCCCAGATCAATACCTTCACGCTCAATGATTCTTTCAAGGGTATACAAGACCCTCCAGATCATAGGCATTGCTTGGATGTAGGAGATGCCGGTGAGAGAGAGGAAGGATTGGGTGAAATCTGGAAAAGGATATGAGTATCCTATTATGAATGGGGTAACCGGAAAAGCTACCCAGGTTTCAGAAACATAGTCACTTAGAACGGTGGGATCAAATGGTTTGAAAACGGTGTTTGCCGGAAAACAATGGCGAATCCTATCTATCTGTGGATCAGAAAAGCAACATCGTTCCTTTGCAGAGTCTTCGATGATCTTTTGGCTCTTCAAGGGACTGTCCTTCTTGTGATCCTTAGCCGGTGAGGATCGTAACATCATCTTGGTCATAAAGGTGGTGAAGAAAGAGATGCAGGAGGAGAATATGAAGAGAGAAAGGGAAGAGATGTACCTGATCAGATCTTCGAATGAAGATTTAAAGGATGAAACGCACGAATTTAAATGCTCTCTAACCCTTATCTCTAACTTCAATTTATAATGATGATTTTGCAGGATAGTCACCTCACTGACGTCATGTTGGCAACGGCTAGTCAGGATTCAACGGCTATATATCCGTTGGTTTGTTACAGATAAGAACGAGAAAATATAACTCGTTTATTTACAATTTACTCTTTATATTTTGGGGGCAATTGTTAGGGGAGGATTTTCCAATGATCAGTGATCCTCAATTACTGTAGGGCTTAGTGATCCTCAATTCTGTTGAATTAGTGATCCTCAGAAAGTATTGCAGGATCAGGATCATGGATCATCATAGTGATCCTTACACTAACGATTGTCTACTTTGAATATGATGTTTTGCAGGAGTACGATCTTGGACTTGGTCTTGGCGATATTCCTGGATCATATTCCATATTTATTCCGCACGTGCATGACTGAAATGGGCGTTATGGAGTTCGTGGGAGACTTGCATGAAATGCGGATAGTTAGTTAAGTTAGATATTTTCCAAATTTAAAAGGGGATAGCGAGCTTTATTAGAACACCGGGCTATTTTTAGCTTAACACACACACTCGTAACTGCTCTCATCAACTCTCGACAGTTTGCTTGGCGATTACACATTTTTTTGCACAATACACTCTAGTGATCCTTGTAACTAGCTCGCTATCATTCGAAGTTGTAATACATTTTCTGTTTAATTTGAGTTGGTGATCGGTAGTTTCCATCACCCGAGGTTTTTTATGCCGGAGATCATCTCTTGATCAAGGGTTTTTTCCTCGTATAAATCATTGTGTCACTTGTTCATTACATTTCTGAGTGATCCTTCACATTGTTCATTGATTCAAGCATCACACCTCACAACAGAAAGTTTGGTTGCATTATCTTAGCTTGATTTTTGACCAAAACAATGACCACAAAAATATGAATCTTCTTAGGAATGAAGCACCAATTGCCCCACGGTGGGCGCCAAACTGTTTTGGTCAAAAATCAAGCTAAGATAATGCAACCAAACTTTCTGTTGTGAGGTGTGATGCTTGAATCAATGAACAATATGAAGGATCACTCAGAAATGTAATGTACAAGTGACACAATGATTTATACGAGGAAAAAGCCCTTGATCAAGAGTTGATCTCCGGCATAAAAAACCTCGGGTGATGGAAACTACCGATCACCAACTCAAATTAAACAGAAAATGTATTACAACTTTGGATCATAGCGAGGTAGTTACAAGGATCACTAGAGTGTAATGTGCAAAAAAGTGTGTAATCGCCAAGTAAACTGTCAAGAGCTAACGAGAGCAGTTACGAGTGTGTGTGTTTAGCCAAAAATAGCCAAGTGTTCTAATCTAGCTCGCTATCCCCTTTTAAATTTGGAAAATATCTAAGCTAACTAACTATCCGCATTTCGTGCCAGTCTTCCACGACCTCCATAACGTCCATATTAGTCAAGCACGTGCGGAATAAATAGGGAATATGCTCCAGGAATATCGCCAAGGCCAAGTCCAAGCACGTACTCCTGCAAAACAACATCATATTCAAAGCAGACAATCGTTAGTGCAAGGATCACTATGATGATCCAGGATCCTGATCCTACAATACTTTCTGAGGATCACTAATTCAAACAGAATTGAGGATCCCTAAGCACGACAGTAATTAAGGATCACTGATCTCTGGAAAACCCTTGCATAGACATGCTTCTTTTAACCTCTCAGGAATTGGATTGATTTCCATCCTCTCCCTGTATTGAGCTATATGTTCCTCTAGATCCATTGAACCATCATACAGCTTCATGGACAGTATCTGGAATCTTTTGGGTATCTCAGCATTACATAAGGGTGGTGCAAAACGAGATATCCTATGGCTACCGTCTGCGATCTCAGGAATGGGCTTGACCACTCCTGGAACACTGGATATCATATCCTTAAGCTTCTGTAATTCCCTAGCCATAGCTTGATTGATACCTGTATCCTGCATAGAGCCATGGTTAGAGTTATAAGGATTATTGAAAGTGTTACCTCCCATGGGATTCGAGTTTGGAATTGCCGATGTGAATCCATATTGACGGGATTCTAGTATGATTAAAGGACCAGAGGAAGCAATGGTCTGCATTGGTATGAAATCTCCTTGATGAACATCCGAACTTAGAGGCTGCGTACTTCTTAAGAATCCTTGATCCTGAAAGATGTTGGATCCTTGAACCTGAGAGGATCCTTGAACCTGAAAGGATCCTGGAACCATAGAGTATCCTTGGACCTGAGAGGATCCTTGGACCTAGGAGGATCCTTGGACCTGGGAGGATCCTTGGACCGTGTGCATCCCCAAATATCCTCCTGAGCCGACGAAGGATCCCTGATGCTGAGAAGAGGATCCCGATGGCTGAGAACAGGATCCTTGAGGCTGGAAGTGAGAGCCAAATGCCTGACTCATAGTTGTCGTTCCATAACGCCTTCTGATGGACCACTTTGATACTGGATGCCCGTAACTGCCGATTGTAGGGTAGTTACAACTAGAGTGTCAAAATTCAATGACCTTGGTATAAGAGGAAAGTGATCATCCACTGATTTCTTCTGTTTTTTATATCACCAATCTCCTGGAGGATCCTTTCATTGGTTTTGTCCTGCTCTTGCATGCGATCTCTCATCTGCAAAATCATAGTAAAAAGATCATTAGTAGTAGGATTAGAGGAAACAGAAGAAGTTGGTGGTTTTGGAAAAATGGGGGTTTGTCTCTTCGCAGCATTTTCAGCATTCTTCTGGGATCCAGAAGGTGGTGGAGGCAAAGGTGGAACGCCTTGTGAAGAATTGATTGTCGGCATTGAACTTGAAGTATTCTTCGCTGAAGAAGCCATCTGCTTGGTTGTAACGAACCGAAATGACCACAAAAATATGAATCTTCTTAGGAACGAAGCACCAATTGCCCCACGGTGGGCGCCAAACTGTTTTGGTCAAAAATCAAGCAAAGATAATGCAACCAAATATTTTGTTGTGACGTGTGATGCTTGAATCAATGAACAATATGAAGGATCACTCAGAAATGTAATGAACAAGTGACACAATGATTTATACGAGGAAAAAGCCCTTGATCAAGAATTGATCTCCGGCATAAAAAACCTCGGGTGATGGAAACTACCGATCACCAACTTAGATTAAACAGAAAATGTATTACAACTTTGGATGATAGCGAGCTTGTTACAAGGATCACTAGAGTGTAATGTGCAAAAAAGTGTGTAATTGCCGAGCAAACTGTCGAGACCTGTTGAGAGCAGTTAAGAGTGTGTGTGTTTAGCCAAAAATAGCCAAGTGTTCTAATCTAGCTCGCTATCCCCTTATAAATTTGGAAAATATCTAAGCTAGCTAATTATCCGCATTTCGTGCAAGTCTTCCACGACCTCCATAACGTTCATATTAGTCAAGCACGTGCGGAATAAAAAGGGAATATGCTCCTGGAATATCGCCAAGACCAAGCACGTACTCCTGCAAAACAACATCATATTCAAAGCAGACAATCGTTAGTGTAAGGATCACTATGATGATCCTGGATCCTGATCCTACAATACTCTCTGAGGATCACTAATTCAAACAGAATTGAGGATCCCTAAGCCCGACAGTAATTGAGGATCACTGATCTTTGGAAAATCCTCCCCTAACAAGGATAATGAAGCAAAGTTGGTGATCCTTACATCGGCAAAGTATTCCTGAAACTGGTGACGGATGAGGGGCATGCCTTCAAGATTATCAGCTTCAGTGGCCTTCCTCTTCTTTCCCCCCTTGGAGGTGACAGGCTTGGGGACTAGAGCACTTGGGCTAGCAGCAGTTTTCTTCTTCCCAGACCGGGGAGCCACAGTGCTGAGATCACTAACACTAAAGCGGGAGGCTGACCTTGAGGATTTTCCAGCGCCTACCAATACAAAACAACAGATAAGTATTCTTGTTTTATTTACATTTAAACATTTAATTATATACAAACTCGGATACTTACTTGACATTGTGACTGAGCCTGAGGATACTTCTTGAGAATCCTTGGTGTTTGCTTGAAATGATCTTATTGCAGGATCAAGATTCCGGAAAGCAGCAATCCTCTCTTTGGTTGCGGGTGATGAAATAATATGAGAAACAGATATAGCTGTACAAAAGATACAAAAAGGGGTTAGTGATCCTCAGCAGAAACAGGGTATATCCTATGATCCTTCTATAAGGATCCTCTATCCTACCGTGGGTGGCCCACTCTCTTGGTAGATCCTTCCCATCCGGGATGGAATCTCTCCTAACGAAAAAAAAACGCTTCTTCCAATTGGTGTCATTTTTGGTGATCTTGAGGATTGGGTGTGCTTCGCCGGGCTTATGTTTGAATAAGAAGCGGTGTGAACCATGGCTCACAAGGTTATATAGTTCGGCCAATTCTGACATTCCCAACTCTATATTCTCCTGCTCAATGATTGTCTCAAGGGTATATAAAACCCTCCACATCATTGGCTTGGCCTGGACGTAGGATATGCCGATAAGGGAGAAGAAAGACTGGGTAAAAGCAGGGAAAGGATAGGAGTATCCTATCAGAAATGGGGTGGCCGGAAAAGCAACCCAAGTTGCAGAAACGAAGTCACTCAAGGCGGTAGGGTCGAAAGGTTTAAAGACAGTGTTCGCCGGAAAGCAATGACGAATCCTGTCAATCTCAGGATCAGTAAAGCAGCAACGTTCCTTCGGAGAATCTTTGATGATCCCTTGGCTTTTCAAAGGACTATCTTTCTGGTGATCCTTGGCAGGGGATGATCTTAACTTCATCGTGATTCAAAGGTTTCGAAGAAGAACAGAGTAATAAGGTGAAGAGAGAAAGGAGAAAAAGAGAAGTACCTGCTTGATCTTCGAATGAGGATTTAAAGGGAGTATTGCTCGAATTTAAATGCACATTAGTCCTTATCTCTAACCTATATATAATGATGATTCTACAGGGACGTCGCTTCAATGACGTATAATTTGCAATTGCTAGTTAGATTGTAACGGCTATATATCCGTTAGTTAGTTACAGATAAGATCAAAAAATATAACTCGCTAATTTACACTTTACTCCTTATATTTTGGGGGCAATTATTAGGGGAGGATTTTCCAATCCTAAGGATCATGGATCCTCAAGTACTGCCAGGATCATAAATTTTGTTTGAGTTAAGGATCCTCAGTAGGTGTTGCAGGATCAGGATTCAGGATCCTTGTTATTATCCTTATACTAACGATTGTCTTCATTATGCATAAGCTTGTTTTGCAGGAGTATGTGGATGGACTTGGTCTTGCCGATATTCGTGGAGCATATTCCCTCAATATTCCGCACGTGCTTCGCCCTTGTGAATGTTATGGAGATCGTGGGAAGCTAGCATGATTAGCGGATAGTTAGTTAGATTAGTTATTTCTAATTTTAAATAGGGGATAACAAGCTTGAGTTAGAACACTTAGCTAATTTAGCAAAAACACACACTCTCAAGCACCTCTCGACAGTTTACTTGGCGATTTAGTACACTTTAACACTTTTGCACACTAGTGATCCTTGTAACAAGCTTGTTATCATCCCGATTTGTATCAACCTTTTATTTAATCTTAGTTGGTGATCGGTAGTTTCCATCACCCGAGGTTTTTTATGTCGGAGATCAACTCTTGATCAAGGGCTTTTTCCTCGTATAAATCCTTGTGTCACCTCTTTATTTGATTTGCTAGTTGTTCATACAATTGTTCATAGATTCAAGTATCACACCTCACAACAAAAGATTTGGTTGCATTATCCTTGCTTGATTTTTGACCAAAACAATTACAACGGCTAGTTTTTCGCTAACTAAGTTGTTCCGGATCGAATAGAAAATATGACTCATCTAGTTACAATTAATTCCTCATATTTTGGGGGCAATTGTTAGGGATGGATTTTCTAATAAATGGATCACGGATCCTCAAGTGCAGCCAGGATCACGGATCCTCAGTTCTGTTTGAATTAAGGATCCTCAGAAGAAGTTGCAGGTTTAAGGATCCAGGATCCTCATTATTATCCTTACACTAACGGTTGTTTCCACTATATTTGAACTTGTTTTGTAGGATTATTCGAATGGGACTTGGTCTTGCCAAGATTCTTGGGGAATATGCTCCGTTATTCTGCACGTGCATAGCTTGTATGACCGTTATGGAAGTCGTGGGAAGTTAGCATGATCTGCGGATTGTTTGTTAGTTAGATTATTTCCATTTTTATAAGGGGATAACAAGCTTGATAGTTAGAACAAGTTAGCAACACACACTACTCGAGAGCTCTCTGCAACTTATTGGCGATTTCATACTTTTTGCACACTAGTGATCCTTGTAACAAGCTTGTTGTCATCCCGATTGTAACCTTTACTTGTTTAATATAGTTGGTGATCGGTAGTTTCCATCACCCGAGGTTTTTTTGTGTCGGAGATCATACATTGATCAAGGGCTTTTTCATCGTATAAATCCTTGTGTCCATTGCTCATTTCATTTACAAAGTGTTCATACATTTGTTCATCCATTCAAGCATCACACCTCACAAAATAAGATTTGGTTGCATTACCGTTGTCTGATTTTTGAACAAAACAAAAACAAGTTCAAAAATGATGGAAACAATTGTTAGTGTTAGGATAATAATGAGGATCGTGGATCCTTAGTCTTGCAACATCTTCTGAGGATCCTTAAATCAAACTGAACTGAGGATCCGTGATCCAAGCTGCACTTGAGGATCCGTGATCCATAAGCTGTGAAATTATATCCCTAACAAATAGTATATCATTTTTATCATGAAGAGTATTTCTATCTTGTTTATTTAATTTCGCTTTCGTCTCATATGATACGCAACAGATTGCAAATCCTCATGCGTCATCATAGACTAATTATTGTAAAGCATAACTTGTGTGAAAACCAAGGTTTTTTAGTGAAATAACAAGATTTTTTACTTGCGGAAAAATGTAAATGTGAATGAGGTTTGACCGAGGCTCATTGTAGAACTAGGGCAGGGAAGTAACTCATTAGAGCTTGATTTCGACAAGATAACATTCCACAAAATTGAAAGTATTGTAGAACTAGGGCAGGGAAGTAACTCATTAGAGCTCGATTTTGACAAGATAACAATTCACAAAATTCAAAGTTGATTTGGTAGCTTGACAAAAGTCATGATGCAAGCTTATGACATACAATATGAATCAACAAAGTTTAAGAACATCTTAGACTCAAACGAATAACTTGAGATAATAAGTTTTAGGCAAATTGGAAAATAATAATCTCATCTTTCTGAAATTGGCCGATAATAATCCCAAGTCAGTTATTAGCCAATAATAATCCGACCTCGTCCATTTATTTTTTAAAATAGTATGCCGTTAAAATAAGCTTAACGGTTAAGTGTTTTTCCGAATTACAAACCGATGTTTTAGGACTTTTGCTCAGAACGAGGATACGAGTCGATTGATGTAAAACTTACCGAAATTGTTTTAGGACTTTTTCCGAAATTGTGTTCGAAATGGCTTGAATTTTGTTAATTGGAAGTTAAACACCCGAATTGAAGCATCGTTTTCGTGGGTTGGGGGTAGTATTTTGAGGTAAGTTTTACATCAATCGACTCGCATACTCGTTATGATCAAAAGCCCGAAAACATCGGTTTGTAATTCGGAAAAACACTTAACCCCGTTAAGCTATTTTAACGGCGGACTATTTTACAGAAAAATTGGACGAGGTCGGATTATTATTGGCTAATAACTGACTTTGGATTATTATCGGCCAATTTCAGAAAGATGAGATTATTATTTTCCAATTTGCCTAAGTTTTAAATATAGATGATTTATATAATATTTTAAGTAAAATGTATTGTGCATTTATTTTTGTGCATGTTTATGTAATATTTTACATTTGGAATAATACATTTAAGTTTTTGTGCATGTTTATCAAGGAAAAATTGTTATATAAACAAGTAAAATGTCTTTAATAAGTTATTAGACAAAACATATATAAAATAATTTATTTTGCAATGGAGCTCTGGATCGACGCAACACCTAAGGAGACGAAACAACTATACATCTTCTCTATGTGGCATATCAAATCTGCAAAACCATGAATAACTCATTAGAAAGGGTCAGAGCAAGACCGGGGAATATGGACCATCAACACTCAAGTCAGTACGGGATTCATTACCATTGATATGTGTATGTGTGTATATATATCTCTCAATAACAAAGAACGTGAGTATGTAATGTATTAGAAAGTATAGAGTTCTTATTATGGAGATGAAGTATCCCTTATACTAGGAGCATACGGGCTAAGGTTTCCACGAAAATCTATGCGTTAGGTCCATAACCGTTATGTCGTATCCAATTTAAGGGTAAACTCTACAACAACATACATTACAAACTATATATTCCTTGGTGAATATTGAAAAACCTAACACTAACAATCCATTTATTAATATTTCGTAAAAGGTTAAAATATTTAACTAAAACATATATAGATTTAATAATAGTATGGAAGTACACACGAGTTGTGCACAACTTAGTGTTGGTCACATGTGGTGAGCAAAGTACAAAGTTAAGTAAGAGAAGAATGTTCCCCACGCCTATCTCCACCATATTCGTAACTCACAACCAACCTTTTTTCAAGTGTTGGGTGGAGAACCAGTTTGTAGTTTTTTTAATGGAGATCCATGACATATGATAGGATGAATTCCCAGTGTTATATACATTTTGGTTAGGTTTAGCAACATTTTTTTATGCGTGGATTCAATAACACAAAAGATTTTAAAATTAGAGGGTGTTTGGGGTTAAGTTTTGAAAATAGATTATGCGTTTTGAATAACCAGAATCAGATAATTACTAGTAACAAAACGTGATGTTGAAAGATAGTGTTTGGATTTGATTATGTTGCTTGATATCACAATAATGAGATAATCAACTATTTGAGTGTTTGGCAAATATATATTTAAAAAAAATAAACAAATGAAAATCCTTTTCTAAACGCAAATAATCAATTTTTGAAAAACTGCTTTTTGTTGCAGTAGGGGGGAAGCTGCTTTTGGAAAACTGCGTTTTGTAACTTTCTAAACACAAATAATCAATTTTTTAAATTTTTTTTTACCCAAACACTCAAAACTGATTATTTACGATTTCAAAACTCAATAATCTAAAAATCTTATTCAAAACTCAACCCCAAACACCCTCTTAGGATTCTTCATTCTTTTTTGCATGTTCTTGCATCCTATTGGATTGCCTAGAGGAGATTAGAATGATTTTATTAGGGGTTGGCTTAAATAATGCTTTACAATTAGACCATCTGTACTCATTTGGCATCCACTTCAAATGAAGGGTTTTTATTAACTGTAAAATTAATCCACACACTTTCATACTTCTCTTTTTTCACCCCCGTTATTCTACTCACACCTAATCCTAGACACCCTCCCCTCTTTGGCGCCCTTTGAAGATGACTTAGTACATAGCGCCAAGCCTCTACACCCAAGTGAATATATTATCACTAGTATGTTGACATTAAATATAGACTAAATTGCCAAAATCGTCCTTAAGGTTTGAGCATGTTTGTCATTTTTATCAAAAACAACTTTTTTGTACAATATAGTCGTTCAATTTTTGGGATTTTTTGCCATTTTCATCCAAACATCTAATTTGCTTTATTTTTTCTATCAAAAATTTGGATGAAATTGATAAAAAAAATCTTAAATCTCAAAGACGATTTTGGCCAAAAAAAAAAAAGTCGACGTCTGGATGAAAATGACAAAAAATCTCAAAAGTAAATGACTATATGGTACAAAAAAATTGTTTTTGATGAAAATGACAAACATAACCAAACCTCAGAAACAATTTTTACAATTTACTCTTAAATATATTATCATTACTTTGTAATATTCAAACAAAAATTAAGTCTAGCTTTTTTAAAAACGGTAAAACATAAATTAACATTTGGATCCTTGGGATGTGATAGGATTGCAACACACTCTCACGCGCGTGACATATCTTCTTCTTCATCTATTTATTTAAGTCGCCCATATCTCTTTCTTCGATTACTGCTCACACTCCATTTCTTTTCATGGCCAACATCAACATGTATGATCAACCCACCGATGACATGTCTCTTCTCCTTCGTCAAATCCTCTTTAAATCACAACCTCCTCCTTCTTCTTCCACTCCCAAACCTCAACTCCAACCACAACACCCAGCGGCTCTATCCGCTGCTGCCAATGCTCCGGTTAATGTCGTCGGTCATGTCGCGTCTTCTTCAGCGGGTACTACTGATTATGACCCGGATGAATATGATAGCGACTGCGAGGTACACCCTTTTTTTTCATTTTAGGTAGGTTGTGCTAAATGTACATCTCTCTTATGTGATTTTTAAATTAGTCGCATCGTTATTCAATTAAATCAGTCACGTCATCTATCTATTTTTTATAAAGGGTGCCTAAAACATGTAGTTACCTTTTCTTATTTTTTGCCAAGGTTTTATATTGTAGTTTTTTTTTATATATGATAAGTTGAATCTGAGTGAAACGTGTTAAAATCAGATATGAATGTCTAGAAATATTAAACCAAGTACACATACTTTTTAGGCTATGGTTTATGTAAAAGTATCATTGCTCTTTAATTACCGGCTGTAGTAACGCATCACCTAACCGATCTTGTTGCCATTTAATATTCATGTCGCGCTGATATTGTGATATGTCATTACAACATGTGAATACTTTTGATAAATATTAAAACACATATCTCTCTTTCTCCATCTCTCCCTATATAAGTATATATATGATGACATATAAGTATGTGTATATGATTTAATTTGATGTGATATTTAATAATACTTTTAAATATAAATATAAATTTTAATTTGATAAACATGTCCATAGTTATATGTTTTTATGATTCTCTTTTACAAACAATTTTCCTTCATATATTAACTGACATGAATCTATAGTAAATATGTGTTAAAATTCTATTTTACTACATGATTAAAGTTTAGTTGTTAAAAAAAAAGATAAAAAGTTGGTTTTACAAAAAAAAAAAAAAAATGTTCAATTTAAGCGGGAGGAGGCATGTTTAGTCAGCTGAACGATATTTCGGTTAATAAACTTAAATAAGGTTTTAACTTTTAAAACAAATAAAAAACAAGCCTTTTGTCTTATAAAGGAAAACAATGTGATAAGTGATATATTACTTACAAAATATTGGAAGAAAATTTCTCTAACATATAATATGTTAATTTATAGAAAAAAAATATAAAGGTTAGGTTTTTGCGATAGTTTAGTTCTTTCGGTGTTATATACACAGATGACAGAACTCTAGTTTTTTTTAAACGGCTTAACTCTCACACTACGTAAACTTACTAATAAATCTACACTAATGTACATTAATGTGTGACTAGAATCCTTAATTGGTGTAGTTATTTTGATTATGATTTAATAATTAGTCTACATATAAAAGAAAGTGATTAATTATATGAATATAAAACTTCCTTTCATACTTTATAGAGTAAAGTACACGGATGGTCCCTATGGTTTACCAAAATTTTGGAGTTGGTCCCTAGCTTTCCAAAAGTACACAAATGGTCCCTATGGTTTTCATTTTTAACGCGTTTAGTCCCCAGCCAACAAATTTAAAGGTTTCAACATGTCCAAGTTAGGGACTAAATACATTACAAAGTGCAAACTACAGGGACCATCCATGTAACTTTTGATAGAGTTGGGGACTTAATGCGTTATAAAGTGCAAAACACAGGGACCATCCTTGTACTTTTAGAAAATTGGGGACCAAATCCAAAATTTTGGTAAACCACAGGGACCATTTGTGTACTTTACTCTACTTTATATGATGTACTAACATTACCTAAGGGCTTGTAGTCTAGCCATATCAAAGTGTGTATTTAATGTGTTCTCTATGTGTGGTTGAGATTGTTAATTCCTTAGTGGATATCGACGTAGATTCAAGAGTAGCTTAGAGGGTATGTAATTTATGTTGTTTAAAAAGTTGTAAAATTGTGGCTAGGTGGTAGAGGCTGTTTGTCTTCAATTCCTTGCATAGGTAGATTAGATATATAATTCATTGTAATTTAGGAGTAGCGTTATTGTAATATTCCCCGTTAAAAAACTTTATACAACTTTTTAACCTTTGTCCATTACTGCATATGTTAAAAGACATAAGAAGTTCAATGTATGTTGTACTTGCTTATTTTAACATTGTCCTTCTACGTACAGCTGAACTAAAGCACAAATATGTTAATTACACAGTAGCTCTATTTCACACTCTTTACATGAAAAAAAAAAATTTAATTTTATTGAACCATGAAATAATCTTCTTCTTCTTCTGAAGGAGGCATTGGGACACTTAATGGAAGAAATGGTTGCAAAACCAGACCATCCTCGTAATTCATCAAAACGAACACGAGCTGCTGAGGTTCATAACATGTCGGAAAAGGTAACAAACAACAGCTTTTAATCAGTAAGTTGTTGCACCACATTTGATTATATATGTTGTGGCAGAGGAGGAGAAGCAGGATAAATGAGAAGATGAAGGCCTTGCAGAAACTTATCCCCAATTCAAATAAGGTCTATATGTCTCAACACACACACACACACACATACATACATGTTTTTTAACATTTGATTTAATAATTCTTGATTTATTCATCAGACTGACAAGGCTTCTATGCTGGATGAAGCCATTGAATATCTAAAGCAGCTCCAGCTTCAAGTGCAGGTGCGGCACCACCCATATTATGTAAAAAATCAGTTAATGTGTATGATAACATGTTGTGGTTAATGTTTCAGATGTTAACGATGAGAAATGGGATTATTTTGTACTCCATGTGTTCGGCTCATGGTGTTCTTCAACCGGACCATAGACCCTACGCCATGAACCATGGGAACCAGTCCATCCACATGACCGCAAACCATGGAACGTTGTTTGTGAACCAGATGCTTAGCCAAAACCAGCCATCAGTACTCGACTTTTCACCAACAATTAATCAAGAGCCTCCATTTGGAACTCAACTTGGATCATCTTAGTTTCTGTAATCCTGTGCTGTTTCCAACTTTTAGTTATGTAGTTTTAGTTTCTTTATCGTTGTTGCCCATCAAAACTAATAGAATCGTTGATGGAATTCGCAATTAGAATGCCGTTTGTAACTGCAACTCCGACAAGAAACTTTAACCCTTTTAAACTCTCAAATCCAAATTTTGTTGCGTGTCGGTTTATACATTTTGTTCAGTTTCAAGCCTCAGATCCATACACTAAGTAAACACTTACACAATGTGTTATTCGTCGTTTAAGTAGTCAACATAAAGAAGTGAAAATTGTTGACCCTTTACACTTATTTACTTACGCCTAATGACCACCCAAACTTGTACAATCAGATATAATGGAATCATAAGTATCCGCGATACAACATAAAGCATATCAAGTAGTTGAACATGTACAAGCGTGCATGTATGTCAGCCGCAAAAGAATTTCAACCAAAGAGAGGACTCTTCAGCTAACTAAAACTTACAACAATAGCAACATCAATGTGGACAACAGCACACCAATAAACCACTGTAGTCGAACCACTTCATGAATCGAGAAACCCTCGCTCGAACCACCAGAACTTCCAGGCGACAATTGTGCTGGTGGGGGAGGCGATAGCACCGGTGTGTTACATGTCCCGTTAACATCCTGCAAACCCAATTGTTCATTCAACACATTTATCAAATGAATTACTAGAAATCATTAAATAATTATACCCCGCAATAAGCAATGTTAGGACATCCACATGTCAAGTGACCATTGGCTTGATCCACGGCTTCAGCTGCTCCTCCACCATCACTACTCTGTAGCCAAAAACACTCGATTAATGTTTGTGTTTGGAATAGACCTTAAAAGTCAAAACGTACTTCGTACCTGGTAAAAGTCAACGGCGATAAAGTTTGGCCAGCGACCGCCTGCGGCTATCTGGCATGTGTTCATCATGGCAAGGATCGGAGCAGAGTTATCAATACACGCTCCAGTGAAATTGGGATTCGTCTCAAAGTAGTTTTGAAGAACCAACGATCGCGATGTTGTGTTCATTGGGGACGATTCAGACCGACTAGGGCAAGAACCGGGAATCTGCCCCTGGCTTCCATCTGGAGTTTCAATTTCGAACGTTAAGCCAAAACACTGCAAGATTGTGGATTCGATGATTTATGTGAAAACGAACTTACATTGATTTTCGACAATGTATGTCCACTCATAAGCGATGCCTTCAGAGGCCTCTTTAGAGGATTTGGAGGTGAAAACGACTAGTCGTTGATTTTGCTTCACCATATCGGTGATAGTGGGCCAATCGCTGCCATTTTTAGGCATTCGGCTGACAGGAAACATGTATTTGGTGAGACCAGCTGCATCAAAAACCTTTGTTAAACCTCTTGGGGATGTAACGTAATCCTCGATGAAGATGGTGATGATTTCCGATGGATTTGCTTGTAGAAACTTTTGAATATCGCGTAGCACATTTATAGCCGGTTGCTGCAAGTTGAGTTCAAAACACCAAAGAGCAGTTATTAGAGACATAAGTTATTAATATCTGTTGCTGGTAACAGACTTGCTATAACAAATACATATTGTTTTGAATAGAGGAACTTACGTATGCGGTGATATTATAGCATTTACCGCCGAAGGAGTGACATAGCCATATATCGTTGTTGAAGTCGTACATATCCAACATTAGCCCTCGAACTCCATTCTACATCACATTTCAATACATGAATTATCTTTGTGGTTTATATATTTTGTTATGAATTTGGTGTTTAAATATTAGTAGCAAATATTGAAGTATGTAACAGAGAATGGCATTGCATCTGTATCGACTCATCAACATACTTTTAAATCATCTTGCAACACTGTATATGCATGTTTTTGATGTAGCGTCACAGTTCCTATGATACAGAATGCATGTCATGTCTGCTTTTGTCTAATTCAATTTCTTTTTACAATTAGTTGTATAAAACTGCACATTGTTTTTATATGTTTATGGTCGAGAGAAACTTCTAGTGTGACCAAAGTAGCCTTAAACATTGTTTTTATATGTTTATGGTCAAGAGAAACTTCTAGTTAATGTTTTCACAACCGGACCAAATAAACACCAATTTAAAAAACTGGCAGCTTTATAAAAAAATTAAAATTAAATATAAAGTAAAATATGAAACTACTTTTATCTTTTTATGTGGATTTGCAATGTTAAGTAACAAAATATAAAAACTGAATAAGTAAATTAAATAGCATTAATAGCAAATTAGCCGGTAAATAAGATTCTAAAAGTAAACAAAAAATAATCAAAATTTGATCAAACCAACCGCTTCAAATTGAGCTCAACTATACTGTTAGTCAGCTCTTATTCCGTACGGTAGGTTCTTTTGGAATTTGGTAGTGCTTTTAAATCAAGTTTGTTAATTTGGAAAATTAAAAAAAAAAAAGTAAAAAAAAAAAACAAAGAATTCTTAAAGTCTAAGTAAGTAGTGATTATCTAAAGTTAAATTTTAAAATTCCTTTTAAATAAACAAAAAAAAAAAATAATTGTGAAGAATAACAAAAGGTCATATTTCGTGAACATAAAGCTAAATTGGGCTACCTCAATAAGTGCTATAACTTTTAATAATTGAGTGAGATATTAAACTTTACAATAATTAGACACATGCAGCATGTTCCTTTATATATATTAACTAGTATTAAATACCCCCGCGTTGTGGCGAGGGGAGTAAAACTGTGTCAAATAACATCAATGTCACACCACCGCTAGCAACAACCAACACTGAATTTGCGGCGTGTTAGTGCGAAGAAATTATATCGAAACGTAAAACATTGAAAATAATAACTAAGTTGATCTAGGATCCACACGTTATGATGAACCTGTCAAACTGGTAAAAAATAGACGACGTTAAAACGTCGAATCACACAGTCGCGTTACGTTTTGTTAAGTCGCAAAACTTAAAACGAAGCGTAAAAACCTTGAACCCCACGCACACGTTGCGCCGTGTTAACTCGCAAAATTTATAACGAAGCGTAAAACAAAAAATTTGTGAAAGATGAAAAGTATAAGGGACCAAATTTGAAAGTAAAATAATTGTGAGGTTAAATTGCAAAAAATGAAAAGTTTTGGATTAAAAGTAAAAATTCAAATAGTTTTTTGTTTAAAGTAATTTATCAAAACTTTTGGACTAAAAGTAAAAAAAAAAAAAAAAACATTTTTTTTGAAAACTTTCCAAGCATTAGGTACAATACCCCTAAATACAAGTACATTGCTAATTTATAACATTTAAATTAAATGCTTTTGTACAACCATTGCATGCACAAAACACCAATATAACATGGTGTACAACCTCTAATGCAAATATTTAAATTAAATGATTTTGTACAACCATTGCATGTATAAGACACCAACATTGCATGGTGTACAGCCTCTAATCTAATGCAACAGAATGTTGCAAAATATAGTATTATATAATATAATAAAATACAGTATTATATAATTAGTAGAAATGAAACGGAAGGTCTTTTTCTTTTTTTCTTTTTTTCCAATCCAATTATGCTCCTTTAGGTGTTAAAAAAGACTATTTAAATAATTAACTTATTCCATTAGCAGCCAGACAAAACGAATATAACAGAGATTAGATGCTTATCATTCACGAAAAAAACCATAAAGTAATTATAATGTATTAACTACTTAATTCCCCACACACCCAACCATTTAATAAGACCATACGTAGTGGGCAATATTCACTCTTAGGCGTTTTACATCATGTGGCAGATCAGTCAGCAATGGGGCATTATAGGGCGTTTTCTAAAATGGGTGTAGTGGAGAGGTGGGGATTGTGGGGCATTATGTTTGTAATAAAATAAAACATTTAAAAAATCTCATTGGCCAAATAATGGAAGCTCAAATGTGACTGGACAAGATTTTCCCCACCCGGCATGATTTATAAAACGCCCAAACCAAAAAAAAGCCAATCACGCCCATGCGTAGTGGCAAAGGGCAGGGGCGGACCTAGCATAGAACAAGGGGCAACCCCCGTTGCCCCTTGACGCTCCGGCTGTAGTGTAAAAATAGTGTACATTTAGGAAAAATTTGACGTTTTTTTCGATTTCGTTGCCCCTTTTTATAGAAACGTTGCCCCTTTAGGTTTTTTCTAGATCCGCCACTGGCAAAGGGGCTACATTGGGCGTGATCTTGAACAAAAAACGCCCCTTTAAGCAACCACTACGGATGGTCTAACAAAAAAAATACTAGCAGCCCTTATAAAAAGTTTCCTGTGTCAACAGGTGCCTCAAAAAGTTAAAAAAATTGTTCACTTTCAATGACTTTTAACAAGATGGTAACTTTTATAGGCACGGTAAGTTTTAATGGTAACTTTTGACAGATGTCATGGGGAAACTTTTTATAGATGTCGGGTCTTAGACCACCCGTAGTGGGGCGATATTTTAAAAAAAAAATTGAAAAAAAACGCTCAAAAACGCCCCCCCCCCTACATGGGGAGTTTTTTTATAAAAAAAATCAAAAAATTGAGTTTGGCGTTTTTATGATAACGCTGAAAAGAGAATTGCATGGGCCAATGGGAGTGCCAATGGGAGTGGTCCAAGGTTTGACTGGCCAATGATAAGTAGTTTGCTTTTTTTTTGTTTAATGATTGAAAGGGGCATTATTAGGCATTATTCCCACTACGCCACTTTTGCAATAACGCCCCATGCTGACTGGACTGGCACGTGTCGAATAATGCCCCATGGTGAGGGTATTATTTTGTTTAACCACTACACATGGTCTTACAACTCTTGCTGGCCCTGGTTCTAAAATCACGGAATTTCCGCCGTTCAAAAAAATGTATAGTTAAACGTATAATTGATGCTTTAATCCAGCTTCCCGCTAGTTGGTTTGTTTAATAACATCGTTGTCGTTAAAAAAATATAAATATAAAAATCAATTGAAATAGAGAAATACGATAACCACGTAAATAGTTACACAACACATGGTAATTTTTTAAAACTGGCCCCCTATAAGTCTCAACCAAATAAGTTTTTCCATAGTTAAATTATAAAATAAAAGAAAAATCAATGTGGGTGATTCAAGAAACTTATTGACTCATTAATGGTGCTACATGTGAATACATAAATCATTAACAATATAAAACTCAAATATTTGTTACAACTGATTGGTGGTCTGGGACATTAATTAATCATTAATTTGTTGATAATTAAAAAAAAAAAAACTTGAAAGATAAGTTTTACTGTACCTTAAGTTGCGATGCAACATCATCTTCCTGATTAGCCGGGCCCAGAATCGGGGACCCGGTGGGTGATTTTGTACCCGAAACCGCAAATGAATTATGAGTTGTCAGCCATGTGTACCGGTTGAAAGGTAATCCATTCACCTGCTCAAAAAAGTAAACCAAAATCACACAAATTAAACCCTAAAACTCAACAAATAACACAAAACTGAAATTATTATTAATAATAATAAGGGCATGTTTGGATGGGCTTATTAGAGTTAAAAAAGACTTTTGGGAAAAAGACTTTTGGGAAAAGGACTTTTTGAAAAGGAGTTTTTAAAAAAAGTGTTTGGATTAGCTTATTGGTGTAAAATGACTAAAATGGGCATTTTTTTAAATATAAAGGGGTAAAGAAGGGGTAATTTAGTAAATTCATTTTTAAAAAGTCACTTTTGGATCCAAAAGTCATGAAATCTTGGCTTTTCAAAATCTGATTTTCCTTCTTTGCAAAAAGCTATTTCCAAAAGTCCTTTTAGTCTATCCAAACACAAAAACAACTTATTGGCTTCTTGATAAGTCAACAAGCCAATAAGTTGTTTTGAGAAGCCCATCCAAACATGCCCTAAAAAGAAGAAGAAGAACCTTAGAAGTAGGGCTGAAAGGTTGAACACGAACACATCTGGGCCGCGTGTTTCCACTCGCATAACAAGTAGCACAACGCAAGCCGGTATCACAATTATTGCTACTTGTAGAACATGTTTCCCCAATCTGGTTACAAAAATAGATCAAATAACGTTTGAATTTGTGGAAAATGAAGACGAGAGGAGTTAGCATTTAATGACAGACCTTGAGAGATGAAGATGATTGGAAGATGTGTAGCAGAGTTACGAGAAGGAGGATGAGATTGTAATCGAACCGCCGCCGCATATCGATTAGAAGAAGCTGTGGCTCTGTTTGAAGTGGGGTTTTGGGGGAGAAACAGTGATTAATATTAAAAACATGAAACTGACATGAGGAACAAGTAACGAGAGAGACAATTGAACCAAATTGACGTACAGATGGCTCCTCGTGATCGAAAAGGAGCGTATAAATGTTATTATCAGTGGCCCACGCCACGCTGTGGAAAAAAAAAAAAAAAAACATAAAAATCCCACTAAAATGTAAAATATGATAATATCTGTGTTGTGGCAGTTGGAATCTTCAGAAAGAAATTTCATGTTTTGACCCATTCTTTGAGAAACTTCTATATCTGCCCCCTCTCAAGTCTCAATTGAAGCAAAATGTGTTCAGATGGTTGAAAAATATGAGAAACATGCCTTTGTTGAATCAATGTCAAGATTGGTGTAATTTCGCACCATTCACATCCATATTACCACCGTATTTTCACCGTAAATTACACTAAAAAAACATTCTATTTTCTTTCTCTTTTTTAATTAAATAACATTTTTTATACCTTTATCATTACATTTTTTATCTCCTCAACTCACAACCACTTTTAAAATATATTAAAAAAATTATAGGGGGTGAACAATATTGTATGAATGGTTTTAAGTTTACGAGATGGCTGGATGGAGGGAACAAACTTAGCAAACTTGATCGGATATTGGTGTGCGAGCGGTTCTGGGGTTTATGGCCGACAGCTTCACTCCGGGCTCTTCCACAGGGAGCTTTCGGATCATTGTCCGTTTATTTTGACCACGACTTCAACAGACTATGGTCATATTCCTTTCAAGTTCTTCAACGCATGGCTCTCTAAGCTGGGTCTTGATGAACTTGTCAGATCGACTGTTTGTGATTTTGTCTTTACAGGGCCACCTGATTTATTCTTGGCTGAAAAATTAAGACGCATTAAAGAAGCAATAAAAAGTTGGAACAAAGCAAACAGGGGGAAGGAGGGTGAGGTACTCAATGCTTCAATCGCTGAAATCCACCGACTGGATCTCATATGCGAGTGCAGGAATCTGACGGAAACGGAAGCGGCGTCTTATCTTGAACATAAGAAGATTGTTTCCTCCATAAACGATGATAGGCTCAAGGATCTTCATCAAAAATCTCGGATCAAATGGGCTATCGATGGGGATGACAATGCTGCTTTCTTCCATGGCAACATAAACAACAGAATATCAAAAAGTAGACTAAACGGTCTCCTGATTGATGGTGTTTGGTGCAACGACCCCCCTAGGGTCAAGGAGGAAGTATGCAATTTCTTTATGAACAAGTTCATTGAACCACTGCAGTCAAGACCACACTTCACATGCAAACACGTCAAGAAGCTATCTTTGGATCAGGGTATGTCGCTTGTCTCCCCGTTTTTATTCTCGGAAGTCAAGAATGCGGTTTGGGATTGTGGGAGCGATAAGGCTCCCGGTCCGGATGGTTTCAATTTCAAATTCATCAAACATTATTGCGACTTGTTCGGGGTCGATTTCTATAACATTATGGTTCGTTTTCATGAGTCGGGGAAGATTTCAAAAGGTTGTAGCTCCTCCTTCATTGCACTTATTCCCAAAGTCAACGATCCGAGCAATTTAAATGACTTCCGACCCATTAACCTTATCGGGTGTATTAGGAAAGTCATCTCAAAGGTCCTTGCTAATAGACTTAAATCGGTTATCGGCTCGGTTATCTCGGAGGAACAATCGGCTTATCTCTCGGATAGGAATATATTAGACGGGCCACTCATCACGAATGAAACAATATCCTGGGTTAAAAGGGCAAAATCTCGCGCCTTTCTCTTCAAAATTGATTTCGAAAAAGCTTTCGATAGTATAAATTGAGATTTTGTGGACTCGGTGTTTTCCCAAATGAACTTTCCAGAGAAGTGGAGATTATGGGTTCGAGGAATTCTTATGTCTTCTTGCTCTTCGGTATTGGTCAACTGTGTAGGAACTAGGTTCACTTTTCAATAAAATATATTACAAAATACATAATAAATAATAACAAGACTCTCGTTATTTGTGGGAAATTCGATTAGTACAATACCGGTTACAAAAACTAAATAAAACGAATATAAAATACAAGTAAATTGTACCAATCTTGATTCAAAGCCAATGTCTTTGAAAACTTCAACCGCATCTACGAGATCGAAACTCCGCTGCAGGACAAGCAAAATTGTTGACGGTTTTTGGTTGAGGCACGTGTTCAACACGCTTCCCTTAAAACAGATTCCGCGCCTCCTCTCAGACGGTCTGTCTCCCAGGGTACAACAACCGGAACAGTATGTGTACTGCCGGAGATGGCACTCACGCCCGAGATTACACCGGGTATCATAGTGTTCTAATTTACGTAGGAAAATAAAGATAAGTTGGTGATGGTGAAAAATTAGAGAGTACTCCTCTCTAAATTCTATAAAACTTTGTGCATAATTTTCTCTAGTATATTTCTTTCATTTCATTTTTCTCTATTTTCTTTCTTGCCTCCAACAAAGAGTCATAAGGTTCATTTTATACTCAAAACTAAAACTCCATATTTAATTTCTATTGTTTAATGATAATTATAACAATAAAAACATTCATTATGAGTCTAGTAATTTATTATGAGTCAAAAGGATTAATTTACATTCATGACATGTTAATGTCATATTAAATAAAATAATAAGACATGGCAAAACTTACATCATGATTCTTGAATAGAGATTAAAAGTCATAAAACCACCAATTTATGACAAAGATGAATTTATACTAGAGTCCCCAAAGTTTAGAAATATTCAATTCAATCACCAACTTCGAGCATCGATATTCTATTCATCTTAGCTCCATTTTGGACACAGTTTGATTCATTGTTATGATGCTCTCACAACATAGAACGCAAACCCACGAATTATTATTTATACAACACATATATAAATATAATTATTGATGTCCAAAATATTTAGTGAAAACTCATTTTCACTAAAATTTCCAACAATCCCCCACATGAATGGAGATCGATTAAAACACACAAAATTCCCCGATGAAACCTCGACAGTCGAGTATTGCAGGATAGGTAGGTTTTACCTTTGAACCTTCCTTTGTGAAGCATACTTAGTCTACTAGGGTTTTGTAGTCGTGATGTCCTTGAACAACCCCCCATTTGTGTAAACGACAATATACATTCACACAATACTTTCCCTAGCCGGGCCATCCCCTCACTATCGTGTCCTATAATGGTCATGGAGCACTTTCCTGGTTCTGCGGGAGCTCTAGGAATTATGCCCTAATTCCATTCGAAGCGACCACACTTCTCTCCAACATAGGTGATTTCCCTTTAAATCATTAAAAGCATTATGGTTTACTATGATTTACACAAATCATTAACCCACATATTACGCTTAACCTCGCAACAATGTCACTGAATATTATAGGAATGGACTAGGATGTAATTAAACACCCTTTTATAGTTTAGGGGGATATATAAACACATACACTAGCTTATACATAAACATATATATTAGCCATGCCCCCACAGTGACTACCCTTCGGTTCATGATTAAGTTGGCCTATTGAACCTAGATCTTGGGATCTCCAGTCAACTAGGTTAGGTTTCCCTCATGTCCCTTTTTCCATGGCTTTAGTCCCATTCCACAACCTGATCTGTTATCAACCCACTGGTTGTTGGATCCAAAATTATTTGTTAACTTCGCTAAGTCAACAACAATAATTTTCAGTTTAGATCAGTTGTTCTAACGTGTTCTTGACTCACTAGTTACTTTTGCCTTTTAGTCGATTCATAAGACTTATAACTCGTGATCTCAACCTGGATTCAGTTATGTACCTTGTCTTTAGAATGACATGAAACTCAATTCATGGCTAGACACGTTTTCACCATGCCTTTGGTGTGTCATGACTAACATCTTACTAGATTTTGAATCTAACCAATTGGCATTCGAGTCCAATCTACTCGATTGACTCCATATAACCATTGTGTACTCCACTTGGTCATGCGTTTGCAATATATGCAAGTCACCCCCACATTTAAGTGTAATTGGATAGCATCCAAATGGGGCGATGAAAGGTTCTCCCTTTCATTTCGAGTTTGAGAAAACTTCTCAACTACCATTTCCACATTCAAATGCAAGTCACCCCCACATTTAAGTGTAATTTGGATAGCATCCAAATGGGGTGATGAAAGGTTCTCCCTTTCATTTTAAGTTTGAGAAAACTTCTCAACTACCATTTCTTCATACCCTAAAGGGTTTGTTTCTTAAATGACTCCTCCCCCCACATTGCTTGCATTTTAATTAAGTATCCCTTTAGACTAAAATGAAGTTATTTTTATAGTTTTGTGTTAGCACAAAATTCGTTCTTGTGTCATCACATATTTTGAATGTTTAAAGTTAATTTAATCTCCGTCGAGCATATAAATTAACAAGTATTAGTCTAGCATGCTTTAGACCACAATACTCTAGCATGTGAACAGAAGATGCATCATTCTGATTCTTCACAGCCTTAAGAGATAACGCACTATCTCTTCCGAACATTCGTTTCTTAGTTTAGACACAATAATGAAATTTTATTTCACCATTCCAAAACCATCGGTTTTAGGAAGGCCACAAAACCATAGTTAACTTCATCCATTAGGATCATAACTAGTTTGCCTTTTTATCTCCAAGGCTTCACCATTGACTTCCTAAGGACTTAAACATAAGTCTTAATCCAAGTCACTTTGATGAAAAATCTTTGTATAAAATCACTTGAGTCTTGAGATATAGCCAATTAGATTGACTCTCAACAACAAAGCATTCACGTATACCTATAGTGATATATACATTTACGTTGTTTCATTAATACCATGTATTGGGATACTCTCCCAAATTGAGGACCAAGCCTCCACATAGTTTAAACAACATTGATGGTGGTAGAAACATCTACAAATCCATCACTATTGTAAATTCCATTAATAAATTTTCTAAATTTATTAAAATCATTTACAATAATAACATATATTTCTTTCATATGTTATATTCTATGAAAAACTCACATGTGCATTTCCATGTTGATGCTCTCAACATTAAATGACATATCTCGTTTTCGTGTATTTCATCTCAAACCATTCACCACGTTTCTTACGACGCCGTTATGCATTTGATGTTTGATTTGTGACTTATTACCTAAGTCATGATCACAACCCGCTCGTTGTGTTTGTGTAAATTACTTTTTACACTTTGTACCAAAATGTGTATCCTTTTGACAAATTATTAGTAGTCCAAAATAAATATTTATCTTATATTATATTTAGACCATTTGTTTATGTGAAATAAACCCAAACGATAGTCTACCATTTATAATAAAATAAAAGTGGACAAAAAATAAAACGGATACACTAAAGATGTCTAAACATCAAATGCCAAAGTGTTATTATCTTAAACACTTTTGACCGAAATAAACGCAATTATTTCGTTCGGTGTCATGTTTTGAGGTACTCCCTCATCTTGGAACTCTAAACTTGAATAATCACAAGTTGTCCAAAAATATAAAGTTGTTTACAAGTAACTACTCGCAAGTAGTTAAGCAACTTATTATGTCTATAACAACATCGAGTTGTTTTTCACTAAATAGTCTTTCCGAGACTATTATATGGTTCAAGAAGTTATACTTCTCGTGGAAGTATATCGAATCACTTATAATTCGCAAAGACATGTTTTATTCGTTCAAAACATTTCTCGTTTTCCAAGTGTTTTAAAAATAAACTATATGTTTATGTTTAGATTAAAAATCAAAACAATAAACCTTATAATAGTTTATTAAATAAAACAATTTCAAACTCGCTCGTTTGAAAAATAAAACGAATACACGTCGTTTTAATAATTAGTTTATCATATTTAAACCATTTCTAACCGCTGTTAGATAATAACGATTACCGATCGTTGAAATGAGTGGTTTATATGATAACCAATTCTAATATGCTAATTAGAATTTAAATGTTTATCAAACATTCAAAATATTTGGGTTTTTTATAAAGTAAACCGTTTCTAACGCGCTCATTAGAAATAAAATGAATATATATATATTCACTTTTGGTTTATGTAAATGAACGTTTTCTAACACGCTCGTTAGAAATAAACACAAACCTTTTCTAACACGCTCGTTAGAAAATATATAAACCGGATACAAATCATGTTAAATAATTTATCATGGTTAACCCGGTTCTAACCCGCTCGTTAGATATTAACGATTGCCAATCGTTAAAAGGTTTCTAACACGCTCGTTAGAACTAAACGATTACAGAATTTGTTTCGAAGTTTAAAAAAAAAATATAAGCTATTTCTAATACGCTCATTAGAAATAAACAAATACGAAACCGTTTTAACATTTATGTAAAAAACCGTTTCTAACTTATTTGTTAGAAATTTAAAGGTTCAGACAAAACCGTTACAAGGTTAATTATTATCCATAAATTGTTTCCAACTCACTCGTTAATAATTATTTGCAACAAAAATCTTTTCTAACACACTCGTTAGAAAATCTGATCGTCTTTTAAGTAGTTAGGTTTACAAAATCATCGTATCTAACACGCTCATTAGATATAATAGATGATATTAAACCTTATTATTCTATAAAATTCTAACACACTCGTTAGAATTAAACGATCATTTATTGCCATAAGCCGTTTTTGGCCTATATAAAATAAACGTTTTCTAACCCGCTCGTTAGAAAATTAAAAAATTGCCAAAGTCGTTAAATCATTTCTAACACGCTCATTAGAAAAAACTTATTACAATTTTTTTTTTGAAGTTTATAAAAAACTATTTCTAATACGCTCATTAGAAATTAAAAAAATACGAAACCATTTCAAGATTTCTTATTATCCAAAATAATTGTTTCAAACACGCTCGTTTAACAATTATTTGTAATAATAATTTTTTCTAACATGCCCGTTAGAAAATCTAAACGTCTTTAAACAATTGTTTCTAACACGCTCGTTAGAACATCCAACCGTCTTTAAAACATTGTTCCTAACACGCTCGTTAGAACATATAGTTGTTTTAAAACTTATTATTATACAAAATAATTATTTCTAACACGCTTGTTAGAATACCTAAATGTTTTAAAACTTGTAATTTAATAAAAAAAATTACTTTCTAATACACTCATTAGAAATATATGTGTTTCAAGACATTTAAACCAATATTAATATGCCAATTAAAGTTTATAACATGCTTGTAGTAAATAAATAAAATGTTACAAACATTTTTTTATGGGGTTACAAAATATACTTTTCTAATACGCTCATTAGAAAATTTAGTATTTCAAAACATATTGAAATACATATTATTTTGTATATGGTTCGGTTTATCTAAACACGAACAAAAAAAACCCATGAACTCTAAAACATGAATCAAAACGTTCGTTTTGCAACACGGTATTCGGATTAAAGATTGTACTCCAATCATCAAAACTAATCCGACTCATTGTACTAAAAAAAATATTTCCCAAAGATATTTACAAGATTTTAACAAAAATCTCAATTAATATTTTAAACTTTCGTGAACCTAAATCCTCGTAGAGAAGGGATTTAAGATTGTAGCAACAATCTTCACGAAAATTTGTTTTAAGATTGTAGGAACTAGGTTCACTTTTCAATAAAATATATTACAAAATACATAATAAATAATAACAAGACTCTCGTTATTTGTGGGAAATTCGATTAGTACAATACCGGTTACAAAAACTAAATAAAACGAATATAAAATACAAGTAAATTGTACCAATCTTGATTCAAAGCCAATGTCTTTGAAAACTTCAACCGCATCTACGAGATCGAAACTCCGCTGCAGGACAAGCAAAATTGTTGACGGTTTTTGGTTGAGGCACGTGTTCAACACGCTTCCCTTAAAACAGATTCCGCGCCTCCTCTCAGACGGTCTGTCTCCCAGGGTACAATGTCTTGATCCATGCGGTGTATCTTTCTTGGATATCTTAGTGAATATCATGATTATCAATGTCTTGACCCGATTACCGGTAAAGTTCATCTATCTCGTCACGTTCTGTTTGATGAACTCACTTTTCCATTTAATGAGCCGCTCTCCTCCTCCTCATATACCTTCTTGGATGATGATCCGCATCCCTCCGTTTTTTTACCCAGCCCACATCCCTTCTGCTCCACACTCTCCACCACAACCGGCCCAAACCCACTCGCCACCACCACCGGCCCAAACCCACTCGCAACCACCACCGGCCTAAACTCCACACCTGGCCCAAAACCCAAACACGGCCCAACCTACCTTACAGCCGATCCCCCCTACTCCACCAGCCCAAACAACCCACCTGCAACAGGCCCAACACCCTAACACCTCTACCACCCAACCCCCAACCCCCACCAGTCCATCCGCAAACCCTCATTCTTCCCCTGTTGCAACTGTACCTCACACAACTAACCAACACTTGATGACTACTCGTGCCAAAGCCATCATTACTAAACCTCAAAACTATCTCAATCTTCTCACTACCACCTCCTCTACTATCACTCCCATACCTTCCTCATACGCTAAAGCTTTATCGGATCCTAATTGGCTCGAAGTTATGAAAACAGAATATAGTGCTTTAGAGAATAATGGTACATGGGAACTTGTGCCACGTCCCGCGGATAGCCCGGTTATACGTTGTATGTGGCTCTTTCGTCACAAGTTTAAGTCCGATGGATCATTGGAGCGCTATAAAGCGTGGTTAGTAGTCAATGGGAAATCTCAAACGGTTGGTATTGATTGTGAAGACACGTTTAGTCCAGTTGTTAAACCGACCACCATACGTACAATATTGTCCCTTGCGGTTTCACATTCTTGGCCTATTCATCAGCTTGATGTCAAGAACGCTTTCTTAGATGGTGATCTTAAAGAAACGGTATATATGCATCAGCCTCCATGTTTTGTCAACATGGCTTTTCCAGATTATGTGTGTCGCCTCAAAAAGTCCTTATATGGACTGAAGCAGGCACCGCGGGCCTGGTACCACAAATTTGCCTCATTCATTACTTCGCAGGGCTTTAGAAGTAGCACATGTGATACGTCACTTTTTATTTACAAACAAGGAAACCATATGGATTATCTCTTATTTATGTGGATGACATTATCTATCTTGACTGCGTCTGAACCATGTTTGTTAGCACGCATTATTGGTTCCTTGTCTTCCGCCTTTGCCATGACCGACCTTGGTCAGTTGCATCATTTTTTGGGCATCACGGCTACACGAGACAGTAACGGTCTCTTTCTGTCTCAAGCTCAATACACTAGGGAAATTTTACAGCGAGTTTCTATGGAAAATTGCAAGCCTTGCACTACGCCAGTGGACACGTCCACTAAACTTAGTGGTACTACCGGTACCCTGTTACCAGATGGGACACTATGTCGTCAACTCGCGGAGGCTCTTCAGTATCTTACCTTCACCCGGCCAGATATTACGTATGCAGTTCAACAAGTTTGCCTATTTATGCACGCACCACGTGAACCTCATTTTGCTTTCATGAAGCGCATCTTGCGCTACCTTCAGGGCACTCTAGATTATGGTCTACGGATCACGGCTTCAAAGTCCTTAGCATTGACCGCATACTCCGATGCTGATTGGGGTGGATGCCCCGATACACGACGTTCCACATCTGGATATTGTGTTTTTTTGGGAGACAATCTCGTGTCTTGGTCGTCAAAGCGTCAACACACTATCTCCCGCTCCAGTGCCGAAGCTGAATATCGCGAAGTTGCTAATGCAGTTGCTGAAACAAGTTGGTTACGTAATATGCTTCTCGAATTGTCTGTTCCTTTACGTACTGCTACTATAGTCTACTGTGACAATGTTTCGGCTGTCTACCTGAAAATCCAGTGCAACATCAACGAACGAAGCATGTTGAGATGGATATTCACTTTGTGCATGAAAAGGTTCAAATTGGTCATGTTTGAGTTCTTCATGTACCGGCCTCCAGTCAATATGACGACATTTTTACCAAAGGACTTCCTCGACAACTTTTTCAAAGCTTCAGGTCCAGTTTGAGCGTCCTTTCTAATACTGCTCGAACTGCGGGGGACTATTAGCGATATATTGTGTATTTGTATCATGATTGTATTTAGCTTAGGAGATATATTCTTTCCTTATTACAGGCTTGTATATCCCTATATAATGGGTCCTTTGTTTTATGAATAACACACAGAGATTTACCCTAATTTCATACGCGTTTACTTCTATATCATAAAAGTACATAAAGATTATACTATATACAAATGAAAATGAGTACATGTATGATTACAACTTTTCTAAGAAGTTTTTGACAATTACAAGATAGAAAGTATCATTTTGTGGTTGATCGAACATATATGACGATGATAAATCACTTCAAGTGTTTCATAGGTCCCAGAAAAATACTAGCATTGAAGTCCACTAAGACCAGGGGTATGGGGTCATCCCCTCCCCGTCCCGGTCCGTTCCTGACGTCGCACACCGCCCCCTTGGGCTGCGTCGCGGCACTCACGGCCTCTCCAAGACGTTGGAGACGAGGCAAACAAGTGGGCCCCCTTCATTTAATGCCATTGAAAACGACTAGTTTAAAAAAAGATTTAATTAATTTAAAACCTATAAATACCCACATATTTAACCATTTTTATACAAAAATTCAACCATATTCTCCAAACAACTCCCTTTACACTCTCAAATAATCTTCTCTAAAAAATACACAATGTCATCTTCCTCTTCGTCGGGTTCGACGGACACCAGAGAAGCTGTAAAATATTTTATAAAAACGGTTGTAGCCGCGACACAACTAATTCTGGAAGAAGAGGAGGAGGATGTTTGGTCACAACCACGAAACAGGAACCCGGCCATCGACCGAGACCGAGAAAGTTAGTTATATTTTTATTCTTATATGTTTATTCTTATATTTTATAGCGTTGCATTATATTTTTATTTATATATATTTTTATTTTTATCGTGTAGGTGCTTACGAAAGATTAGTCGTCGATTACTTTGCCGACGAGCCGTTGTACTCGGAGAGTATTTTTAGACGCCATTTCAGAATGAGTCGTCGACTTTTCTTACGTATAGCCGACGATTTAGCCGCTTATGGCCCGCTTTTTACCTTGCGACACGATGCTAGAGGCAAAAGGGGTTTCACCACCTTACAGAAATGAACTGCGGCGATTCGTCAACTAGCTTATGGGATGGCAGCCGATGCTTGGGACGAATACTTAAAGATTTCCGAAAGAACTGCTAGAGAATGTGTATACAAGTTTTGCAAATTTGTGGTGAGGCTCTACAGCCAAAAATATTTGCGAAAACCGAGTTACAATGACGTCCAAAAATTGTATCAACACCACAAAGCAACGCACGGTTTTCAGGCATGCTCGGGAGCATTGATTGCATGCATTGGCCATTGCGGAATTGTCCTACCGCTTGGCGAGGAATGTATACGCGAGGCGATTAAGGACATCCAACAATAATTCTAGAAGCTGTTGCGTCTCAAGACCTATGGATTTGGCATGCTTTCTTTGGGATTCCTGATTCAAATAACGACGTCAACGTTCTACAAAATTCCGAGGTAATAGTTTCAATATTTGTATTGACTTCCTTGCATAAGGATGCTTGTAAAAGTTATTTTAAGTTAGCTGCTAAAGTAGATAAACTAGAATTGCGACCCGCCGCATTCTTTAGTTATAACTAAGTCGATCTAGGACCCGTACGTTATGTTAAACCTGTTAAACGGGAAAAAATAGACGATGTAAAAACGTTCACCTACACACGCACGCTGCATTGTATTAACTCGCAAAATTTAGAACAAAACGTAAAAATCGTTAAACCAAAGATGCACGTTGCGATGTGTTAAGTCACAAAATTTAGAACCAAGCATAAAGAGAAAAGTTTGCGGAAAATGAAAACTATAAAGGACCAAGTTGAAAGTAGAAAAAGTTGTGAGGGTAGATTGCAAAAGATAAAAAGTTTTGGGTTAAAAGTAAAAAACAAATAGTTTTGGGTTAAAAGTAATTTATGAAATACTTTTGGGTGAAAAGTGAAAAAAAAAACATTTTTTTTTGGAAAACCCCTAAAGCCAAGGTTACAACAACCATATGCATAACCATTTCTTCTTTGAAAACCCCCCAAAGTACACCCCGCGTTGCGGCGGGGCGTAAAACGGTGTCAAATAGTACTAAGGTCACACAATCGTCATCGACCACCAACACTGACTCGATCTAGGATCTGTGTGTTGTGACAAACCTGCCAAACATGAAAAAATAGAGGTAAAAACTTTGAACCGCACATGCACGTTGCGCCGTGTTAATTTGCAAAATTTGGAACAAAACATAAAAAAGTTGAACCACACTCGTACGTTGGTCGCATTAAATCGAAAAATTTAGAACTATACGTAAAACGAAAATTTGTGAAGATGAAAAGTATAAGTAACAAAAGTTGTGAAGTTAAATTGAAAATAATGAAAACTTTTGGGTTAAAGTTAAAAAAACAAATTATGTTGGGTTAAAATTACCAAAGGTAAAAACCTTTGGGTTAAAAATAAAAAATCAAGTTTTTTTCTTGGAAAAGTCTCAAAGCATAAGTTACAACCACTTATGCCTAAATTTTTTGCTTCTTTATAGTGTAATAATTGTACCAAAATAAAACAAAAGATATTCCCCACACCTCAAACATACACCTCACTTGGATAATGCCTCTTCAGACATCTTACTGGTTCAGCACTTAACCATTCAAAAGTTGCCAAAGAGCCTCTAAAATTAAATAAGTCTATATAAGACATAAGTCTATAACAGGGGTGCAGGATAAGGCATGTCCGGGGGGCGCCCGAACCCCCGAACTTTTCGATACGTAGTGTTATGAATAGTACTTTCGTATAGGTATATACGTTGCCATTGTCTATAACTAACGGTTTTTGACCAAAGTCTTAATCTTGATGCTGACAAAAATGAAAATTGAAAAATCATATACAAACTGCCTTACTTATTCATACATGAATTTATCTATGTAATACTTACAAATTGTACTTTTCTATGAGTTGTTGATTTTTCCATAATAAGTCAACATTTACAAACCAATTTTGAATTACAAAATAAGCTATAAGGGATAAATGAGAACACAAAAGTTTTTTTTTGAAAAACACCCTAAGCCTAACTTACAACACATATATGCACATATCACTTGCTTCTTTATAGTGTTTAATTTAATGATAGATATGTTAAGAAAACAAATAAAAAATATTGGTGCTTGTGAGATGTGGCTGGGATAACAACCATCTTTTTTGTTTTGATTGATCATCTTACATCGTTGAAAAAGAAAAAAAATCGTAAACTTTAAAGAATAAACAAAAAAAAAAGTCTTTCATCTTACATTATATACACTACAAAAGCAAGTGTCGGCAGCCGGCTCCCATTGGCCAAAATGGGCGGCTGAATTTTTTTTTTTTTTTTCTTCTGTTTTAGCAGCAGTCCAGTTACAGTTCCAGCCCAATGAGCAGCCCAGTCTGCAGTCCATAAGCCCAAGATCTCCAGCCCAACGAGCAGTTCAGAACATGTAAAAAATAAAAAATAAAACATATTAGTAATATAAAACTGAAAAGAATGATATATATTTTTTATATTTTCAACATTATCAATTCAAATACATGTTAAGCATAAGGTACAAGCTTAGATGCTTACCCCCTAGCTCAAACTAAAATTACGTTTTTGTCTCCATCTAAAAATTACGATTTTGCCCTCAGGTCAAAATTACGATTTCGTCTGCCATTCTCCCATTGGACCAACCAATTTATTATTTTATATCCATTTTAAAATGACGGTTTTGACCCCCAGCTCAAAATAATATTACGCTTTTGTCCCAAATAAATATATGTTTTTCCCCCAGCTAAAAATTACGAATTTGCCTTCTGTTAAAAAATGTTATTTTTCCCCGTTAAAAAAATTACGATTTCGCCCTCAGTTGAAAATGACGTTTTTCCCCCCTTCAAAATAAAATTATGCTTTTGCCCCAAACTAAAAATTACGATTTTGCCCTCGGTTCAAAATAAAATTGTGCTTTTGACTCCAGCAAGGTGCAAAATTACGACTTTGTCCCTATTAAAATTTCAAATTTTCACCCCCTTAAAATTTACAGTACTGCCATCACTTTAGGTTTTGGCAATTTACGATTTTATCCCAGTCAAAAAATACAACTTTCCCTCAGTTAAAAATTACAATGTTGCCATTGTTTTTTTTTTTTTTAAGATAAAAGTTTGTTTTTTTATTTGTTGACTCGATTTAGTTGTTTTTCGTGTCAATGAGCTGATGCCTAACACTCGCTCATTATTCGTCCACCGCCCCGCAACGCGGGCGGGGCATCTAACTAGTTACCTACAACTACAAACTTCATTTGGGGGAATAGTGTCAGGCAGCTGTCTGGCACTCCCCCATTGGACCAACTTCTTTTTAAATTCATTTTATTTCCAGTTTAAAATTACGCTTTCGTCCTTTGTTTAAAATTACGTTTTTGTCCCTAGCGCAAAGTAAAATTATAATGTTGCCCCTAGCTCAAAAACTTCATGTGGGGGAATAGTAGGCAGCTGCCTGACACTCCCCCATTGGACCAACTTCTTTTTAAATTCATTTTATTTCCAGTTTAAAATTACGCTTTCGTCCTTTGTTTAAAATTACGTTTTTGTCCCTAGCGCAAAGTAAAATTATAATGTTGCCCTTAGCTCAAAATTACGCTTTTGCCCTCGGTTCAAAACCTCGCTTTTAGTTTTGTTCCCAGTTTAAAATTAAGGTTTCGCCCTCCGTGTAAAATTACGTTTTTGCCCCCAGGTCAAAATTTGTCTTGCACTTCCCTATCGGACCAACCCACTTTTAATTTAATTTTATTCCCAGTTTAAAATTATGATTTCGTTCTTTGTTTAAAATTACGATTTTGCCCCACCTAAAAATAAAATTATAATTCTCCCGCTAGCTTAAAATTACGCTTTTGCCCTCGGTTCAAAAACTCACTTTCGATTTTGTTCCCAGTTTAAAATTACGGTTTCGCCCTCCGTTTAAAATTACGGTTTTGCCCCCAGCTAAAATTAAAATGTTGTTTTTTCCTCTAGCTCAAAAATACGATTCTGTCCTCAGCTCAAGATTACGCTTTTGCCCACCGTTCAAAATGAAAATATGTTTTTCCCCCAGCTAAAAAATATGATTTTGCTCTCAGTTTAAAAATATGATTTCGCCTCTGGTTCAAAATATAAATACGATTTTGCCCTCTGTACAGACATACATGTCATGAGAGAGAAGCCCAAATTTACGGTCATATCATCGTTTTTTTCCATAACAAAATTATAGTAGTCTTTTTGTAATTGATTGAGAATTATTCGGCCATCGCCCCGCAACGCGGACGGGGCATCTACTAGTTGATAAACAAAAAAAAGTCTTTCATCTACATTGATGGGAAAGAAATTAGTGTCAAAAGAAATATGCTTAGAAAAGTCTCATATCACTTGAAGAAAAAAAAAACTCAAAAAGTGTTTAAATAAAAAAAGAGTTAAATGTCATTTTAGTCCTTGTGATTTAAGTTATTTTGTCAGTTTAGTTTAAATGTTTCATTTTCGCATGTGGGTCCAAAAACGTTACATCGTTGCCATTTTAGTCCACCGGGTTAACTTCATTCATTTTTTCTGTTAACGAGAAGGGCAATTCGATCATTTTATATGTAATTTTGTTAACTAGAATGGCAATTCGGCTATATAAAATGACCAAATTGCTCTTCTCGTTAACAGAAAAAATGAATGAAGTTAACCCAGTGGAATAAAATGACAACAATGAAACATTTTTGAACCTTAGACGAAAAATGAAACATTTAGACTAAACTGCCAAAATGACTCATGCCACATGAACTAAAATAGCATTTAACTCAAAAAAGAAAAAAACAAACCTCTTCTTTTAAATTTTGTGGGTCTACACGATTGTGTTCTTATTAGTTATTACATAGTAGGGCCACCCACGTTCACATATATACATTTCTTGTACAGTTTTTTTACCTTGTTTCTGACAAAATATATCTTTATACACACGCCACTCATCAAAGAACAGTGACGGAACTAAAACATTAACTTAAGGGATATCCTAAAAAAAATTTCGCTGTGCAATCATAAAATATTAAAAAACACGACAATAAATAAATAAAGTAAAATAAATATCTAATAGATTTGTTCTATTCTTTCTTTCATAGCATATAAACTGATTTGGTTGGACTAACATATAACATTATAACTAGGCTTTAATAATAATTGGTTGGATTTATTATATACAATCTTCATTAATAAATGCTTACTTTTCATAACTGGGCTTCAATAAACTGATTTTTTGGGATGTCCACGTAGTTGTTTAGGGGGGTGTCCTTTGTTGTAACACCCAAAAATCCGAATGTTAATATTTGTTGTGTGTTCCTATATGACACGTCATGAAATAAATAACTAGGCTATTTAAACTAGTTAAGGGTATGGTCAAAAGTATTAAATGACGAAGGTTGTGCCAATTATGTTTTAGTGGTATACACGAGGGACTAAAGTGGGGTAAATGAAAGTTGAATTATCAACTTAAAAGAAAATATCAACACACACTACACACACTTCATGTGTGTGTGTTCTGGATCGTTCCAGAGCTCCCCAAGGGAGCCAAACCCTAACTCAACAATATTCATCAAATTGGAGGGTGAATCGAAGCTCAAATTCACAACCGAACGTGAATTAGTGATCACCTTCCCGAGGGGACCGTAAGGTATGACTTAAATCTAGGACTGGTGATCATGTGTAAAGTGGGTTATGTTCTAATCCATGAATTTAAGTGAAATTGAGCATGAGTAGGCGCTAGAATCATCATATAGAACAAAGGTTATGTATGGTTTGTGTTAATTTGACGTTTAGAGGTGAAACCCATTAGTTATGGTGATGATGCCTTGAATCACCACCTATGTCCAATTCTTGTTGAAAGATTGATGTATTTTGTGGGTATGATGAATTGTTGTTAGAAGAATTGAAAGAAATATGATGATAAAATGTTTGAATGTTTATGTGTGAATGATATATGTTAATTAGTAGGAGGATTTGATGAATTATGTATGAAATTAGGAGATTGTGCGTGAATTAGTTGTACCTTATGTTTAGAAGTTTGTACACACACCAAGGGTATGATGAAATTAGAGATAATTGAGCTTAGATCATTAGTAAGTGATTTCCAATGTAGTTATGAAGTGGGTTTTGTATAATATGATGATATGTTATTGTTAATGATGTTTGAAATCACATACATGTGTATATGTTTAAAGGATTTCGGCTAGGATTTGATAGATTAGTATGTTTTGAGTTTGAATGATAATTTCTGAAACAAGATCCGTGTGATGAATGATGAACAAGCTAACTATCTTAAGAATGATATATGATAGTTGATGCTTGATAAGTGACATGAAAGCTTGGCAAATAAGCGGGTCAAACGGGACTTATGTGCACGGGAAGGATACTTGGATGAGAGGTAAGTAAGCTTACACCACTTTTTGTAGAATATCTATTCGTTGTATTGATTGCGAACATGGTAAGTAAATATGTGAAGTATGACGTTCCGACAAGTATTTGATACGGGTCGGAATATGTGGGTATGATAAGAAATTAAAGTTGATGTTTAAAAAGGGTAAATTGGACATTTGGAACTAACGGGTCAAATGGTGGAGATGTCACCATTTGGCATTATCGACTAATGAATGGTTTTGTCAAGTATAATGAATTCACAGATTAAATAGCGAAAGGATCTCGTTGTTATCATCTAACAAATTGGGTGGATGAAGTATTAAACGGATCTTAGCTTTGATCCAAGCAAGGTATGTGCGTTTAGAGTTGTAGTCAAGTGATAGGGTTGGTTGAATGTGCAATGAAGTCCTTTGTTGTAAAGGATGGAGCAAAGTTGACAAAAATGCCCTTGATAGGTATATCGGGCAAACGACTTTAAAAGGGTGTTTAGAAACAAGCCATTAGATTAAATGATTACTTTGGACATGTATGAAAGCGAAAAGTATGATCTTTGCGAGTCAAAGTCCTTAAAAATGCGTAAATACCCTTAACGGGTCAAAATAACATTTAAGTGGAAATGAGTTGGGATGTTGTAAGAAACCCGTGATTGGGATCTTATATAATAGACAAATGTTAAGAATTATGAGGTTTATAAGAAATTGAAGTCAAATAAACAAGTTACTTTGATAAAAGCATGAACGGGTCAAAACTTGTAAAAAGGGTAACGATTCGAAAGCTTAAAAGTCTAAAATTTTGTAAATCCGGATGTTGGATGTTAACTCCAGGTGATAGATAATTAAATTACGAACGCGTAGGAAAAAGAATCGTGCAAAACGGATAAAAAACGAGAGAGTTATGCTCGTTTCCGTAAAAGCGGATTGTGCTGGGAATCTGCAGCAACCAGCTGCAACTTGCTGATCAAATCAGGCCGTGGCGCCGCGCGACGGGGAGGGCCCCAGGCCGTGGCGCGACACGATGGGGGCACGTTTCAGCAAAAAATGTTTTCTCGACTCGTTTTGTCTTGGGAACTCGTTTAAATGCGTTTTAATCACTCGTAAGCTAAGTATGACCAACTTAATTTATGATTTAGTGAACGTAGGTATGTGTGAAGGTAAGTATACATGTTTATATGTATGTAAACAAGTTTACACGGTTATATGAAGGTATGTATGGGAGTAGGCATGTATGAGTTAGGTATGTTGCAAGTAGGGATGTATGTTTGTATATATGTTCATGTGTATGTAGGTAGGTATGTATGAACTTAAGCACGTATGAAGAAATGTATGTATGTATGTATGTATGAACGTACGCGAGTATGTATGTACGTAGGTAGGTATGTAAGTATGCATGTACGAATGTATGTACGCAAGGTTTCAATGTGGTTGAATATTGATATTATTAATAATGTACCTTGGGAATGAAGAGTAACGCAGGTACAATATTGTAGTCTCACCAAGGGTTTTGATGCACAGATGAAATGCTTAAATGAAAAAGGATAACGGAATGAAAAGTATACGAGGATGAATCTTTGTTTATATTTATAATGTGAGCTAATGTTATGAATGTATATGGTGAGTGCAGGTTGTACGAGACTCGAAGGATCATCAAGGAGTAGGGATCGAAGACCGAGTCACAAGTTAAATTGTACGGGAACGTTGATGTATGTATTATAGTAAACATAAGTTATGTTTTTATTTAGTAAATGAGTCGATTGATGAACTTATGTGAAAGAGTTATTTTGGAAATGAACTTTCTAGTAAGTCAAAACATTTATAACAAAAGAAATTTTATGGTACGAATTTCCGCTGCGACTTTTTGTCAAATACGAATTAGGGTCTTATAAGTTGGTATCAGAGCCCTGGTTTGAGCGAATCAAGTACGAGAAGATAAATACTTGAACTCAAACCTGTGTGCTCTTGTGATAAGGAACCCGTACAATCCATGACTCGATCAAGATCTAAAGGTAGAAATGGAATGAAAGCATGTATGTATACATTCATATAAAGAAACTAACGGTTTTGTATGTGCAAGGTAAGCATAAGTGTTTGAAGAGGATGGTCCGTGGATGCAGAATAGAATGAATAGTAAGGCTGACAAAGATGTAAATAAGCTAATGAACCCCAGGTACACACTATTAATATGTATGGGTACCAATGTTAAAAGAAAAAGGAAGAAATCTCCTTGGGAGGGTAATTATTAAACGAAAGGCAATGATATGGTCTTGGGGAAATTTTAGAGATGTGCACGAAACTGAAATCCATTTCTCGGACATAAGGCGATGATTACACGAAGGCACGAAACTAGTATGTGGATTGCGCACCTGGCTAGTACGCAAGAAGCATATGACGTTCGTGAGACCGTGGTAATTATTGCAAGTGTGTCCGGTAGAACTGGGTAGCAGGTGGGCGTGCGGTGAAATGGTGTCACACCCTGATATTTCCACATATTACCGGTGGGCCCGGTGGGGAGTTCCGTGACGTAGTTGGTAACATCATAGTCAAACAACACAATATATAAATGCACAACGGAAGCAAAAGATAAATATATTACAATCCGATGCAAAGTAATATCAGATATTACAACGGAATGTAAAATGGATCCACAGGCGGATCTTAAACAGAAAGATAATATCGTTCAACATACTTTAACATCTAAAGCTTGCGAGACTTGATTATTGATGCCTGGAGTAGCCAGCCCATTACGTATAGTACCTGCATTTAGCCTTTTGGAAAATACGTCAGTTTACACTGGTAAATACAATTAACTGACTCATTTGAAAAGGTTTTAATAAAATTGATTTGAATGCTCATGGCACAAACTCTTTATAACTTGGGATAATTATTTAAATATATAATCTTGTAAAAGAATTACATGTTCCTTATGCGTTCAATAGCCCGGATCGTGTCCGGGTTAAAGATCAATAGATACACCACATTATTCTTTTATGCACTGACGGGTGTACGCCTACACCCTGCGCTTAAATAGTGGCCATTTCGTAAAATGATGCTAGGGATATCCGGGACATGGTCATTAACCCCACAAAGGCTTTAAGTAAACAAAACATATTTAAACGGGCTGATCAAATTATTCAATTAACCACCGAATGATGGAAGATTTAATGCCGGACCAAGCGGTATTTTATATACCGTAACCCAAGCTCGTATAAGGGAAAATAAGTTAAAAGTATTTACCTGAGCAAAGTAATAATCACAATAAGCAAAATGCAAGTAGCTTTTACTGGTCCTCCTAATCTGGAACGAAGGTTTATAATAACCTATTAGAATCCTAACGGGTCTTTAATTAAGCTTAAGCTTAGACCGGTTAGTTTCAAAGATACGGTTCGTACGCACGATTAAGCGAAGAACGGATAGAATGTGATTTAGACCCGACAAGTTTGAAGACTTTTTTAATATGGGTATTTCATACACATTCTGGATTTTGAGATAAAACCGATAAGGTTTGACCCGTTTCGGCTAATTTATGCAAACTAGTTACATAAACCGAACCGAACGCGCAAGAGGCGTAACGGGTAATTATTAGAGCCATATACAGGTTTCCTAAGTTAATATGCTTCAAAATATGTTGTGACATCAGTAAGATGTCTTTGATTATGCCCGAAACGAATTTAAACACAAACTATGCCCCGTAGGGGTAGTTTGGTCATTTACAAGGTTATAAAAGAGACTAAGTATTAACCTGAGTTACAGGTCTGATATAATCAGCAAAAATACTTAGTTTACTAAGTTATAACAGTAGAGTAAAGTATATATGTGAAATTTATCAATTATAACCAAACTATGCACCGTAGGGGCATTTTGGTAATTTCACATAAGCCGTAAAGCTCAAAACCGAAGTCTGAGTTAAACAAATTTTGCTTACTGTTAAAATATTATAATTTACCTAAAATATCAGTAGGTATCAACCCTTGTATGTTTAAAATAGTTCTAGTACATACTATGCGTTAAAAACGCTTAAAAAGGCGATTAGAAGCCATTTCCGGGTTCTGTACATAAATCTGATATTTTTATTATTCTAGAAGGCTTAAAATAATTTATTTATCATTTAAAATCAGTAGCAAAAGGTTTGGAGTCAATTAGATACGTAAAACTCATTTTATAGCCCGTAAGGGCAAAACCGACAATTACCGGATTAAGCCTACGACTATAAGTTATGCTCAGCCTAAAATTAATTAAAAATCTTCAAAAATCCCAAAATAATATATTAAATCAGTGGGTAATAAGTTTGATATCAAAAAGTAGGCTTAACTAGGCTATACGCTAATTACGCCGTTTAATCGCTAAAGAAGTTTTCTAATTACGCTAATGAGCATAACTCTCAATCTACACCTCAAACTGATGTCAAATTTTGGGTGCAAGTTTATAATTTGGTAACTAAGGTTTCTACTCTTTTACATTTTTAAAAAACACGTTTTAAGGTGAAAAGGGCATAATGGTCAACATATGAGCAATTAACGAAATCATGCATATTAATTGGATAACTAATGAACCAAGGTGTATAATCACAGAGGGTTATACTAGCATGTAACCTAGTCCAATTAAAGCTCCGAGGCATTTCTAAAACATGCTTAAACGAGTCAGAACTGAAGTCAAAGCAAAAGTCAAAGCTTTGCGACTTTCGGTTCCGAACCGGGTCTAAACAGTAAATTGTCGGGTTGAACATGTTTAGACATGTTCTTAAACTAATTACCAAGTTATATTAATGATCAAACAGGTTGTAGGGGTTCTACATTGCTAATTATGCATAAATTATAAAATAAGCATTATGTTGACTTTTTTAATAACAAGTTTGACCCGACATTTGACCTAGTTAGAGTGGGAATCAGAGGGT
>JARYGA010008048.1:0-20233 GCA_030545235.1 Helianthus tuberosus | reverse complement strand
AAAAGGTATTTGATGTAAACGTCAAGGGTACGTTTATTGGGATGAAACATGCGGCTCGGGTTATGATCCCGTTAAAGAAGGGAGCGATTGTTTCTCTCTGTAGCGTCGCGAGTGCTATCGGGGGGTTGGGTCCACACGCATACACAGGGTCCAAGCATGCGGTGTTGGGACTCACCAAGAGTGTGGCTGCTGAACTCGGGAACCATGGGATTCGGGTCAACTGTGTTTCACCTTACGCGGTTTTGACCGATTTGGCTTTGGCGCATTTGCATGAAGCCGAAAGAACCGACGATGCGAAGGCGGGTTTCCGGTCTTTTATCGGGAAAAACGCTAATCTGCAGGGTGTTGAACTGGTAAGGGAGGATGTTGCAAATGCTGTATTGTTTTTAGCTAGTGATGATGCAAGGTATGTGAGTGGGGAAAATCTGTTTGTTGATGGTGGTTTCACATCTACAAATCATTCACTTAGGGTCTTCCGTTGACCATGGATTGTAGTGTAGTCTTGGTTAACATTGTTCTAAAACAAAACCATTGTACTCTTTTATCTGAATAATAATAATAATAATAATAATAATAATAATAATAATAAAATTTATTTGGTCAAATATAAATGGTCATATTACTAGTTTGATTGCTTCACTTTCAACACATGTTTTTGTCTGTAAATAAGGCGAACCGGCGGAATTGAGCTAAAACAAGTTCAAGCCTAAAAATAAGCTCGTTTATCAGCTTGCCTCGAGCCTGAGATTTATATACCAAGCTCGGGTAACGAGCCAAATATACATATAAATATATATAAAAAAAAGTTATACATGTATACAAATAGCAAAGTTACATAGTTAACAAAAATGAACGAGCCAACCCAGATCCGAGCTCAAGCTTGTGATATAAAGCTTGAAACTAGGGTGTAAACAGGCCCAAAGGCTCGAGAGCTACTCGGGATCGGCTCAGTTAAAAGCTCGAACGTGACGAGCCTTAACGAGTTCGAGCCCAAGCTCGAGCCTGAAATACAAAGCTCGTTTAGGCCCGCGAGCCGAGTCCAAATAAAATTAGAGTTTATATATATATAGAGAGAGAGAGGAAGGTTAACGTACATTACGGCTTAACATACATCACGTACGACAGGTAATTACGCACGTTCATTTTAAAATCACGCACGTTATAATTCAAAAATCCAAAATCACGCATGTTGAAACACAATAATCACGCATATTGAAGACATTAATCACGCATGTTATAGAACAAATCACGCACGTTGTTGTACGTGAAGTACGTTAAGCCGTAATGTACGGTATACTTTTTCTATATATATATATATTTTAACGATGATGATGATTATAACCCAAATCCTACAAGGACCAAGTCAATTTCATCTTAAGCCCATATGATTTAAACTAATAACATTGGTGAGCCGAGCTCGAGTGGTGAAAAGCTCGGGCTCGGCCCAGCTCGTTTACAACCCTACTTGAAACAAGCCAAGCTCGCCTCAGTTACACCCCTAGTTTGGTGCGTCGACTATAACAAACCGAGCATTAGACAAAACTGATCACAATTCAACATCAGACAAAGTTGGAACCAGTCCCTTAATCAACAAGGCTTTTTCTAACCTTGGAGTTAAATCAGTTAATAACAGTTCTTTTTTTCTTAAACATAGATTGCTACATAGCTTTGTCCCCCCTTTTTTTTTAACAAATGGGATATCATAAACACAATATCCATTGGGATTTTTTTTAAAAAAGAGTTTCTAATGCTACCTAAAATGTATGCAATCTGCAGAAGATCATCATCATCATCTTTACCTTGATGCCAAAATTCTTCAGTTAATATGAAGCTTCTCCATGTCAATCATACGCCAATTCGGTTCTACATTCAATTTCTCCGCATCGCCGCTAGAATTCGACCTAAAATGCGTTCTTACCTTGTTGCCATTGCGTGAATACGCCAAATTACGTTTCAACCCCTCAACTTCATTTCTCATAAGCTGGTACTGGCCTGTATATATGTACGTCATAATCTTTTATATCAGACAATATAACAGGTTTGATCATAGGAGTGTGAATTTCTGACACGACCCGAAAACACGACAACAACCGAACATGAAACTCGATGTTAGGGTTTAGTCTAAACGGGTTCGGGTCAGTTTCAGGTTGAACCCACAAAGCCGTTTAGCTAAACGGGTCAGGTTCGGGTCAACCCGGTCGGGTTGCCCGGTTAACTTGTTTAATCCATTTATATTAAATTATATTTTTTGCAATATGTTTTATGACATAAATTTAAATGGGTGCATATTTTATGCCATGATCATAACTTAAAAAGAGAAATTGACATAAGATTTTATAATTTAAATGTGATTGTATTATATGTATTTGTGTTTTTTTGTAGTAAATTTTATTTTTAGTATATTAATTTGCAAAAAAAAAATCGGGGTGAACGGTGTTCGGGTTCATATGTATGACACGATTTTTGGGTTCGGGTTGAACCTGCCAACCTGCGAGCAGAACCCGTTAAGCACCCCAACATAAATGATAATCAGAAAGTTTTAAATAGTAAAAGAAACGGGAAAAACTTACGTTCTTTGACAAACTTTTCCTGCTGCAGCCTGCCTAACTGCTGTTTAAGTTGCTTGTTTTCTATCGACATATAAACACGCTGCTCACCCAAAGATTTAACTCTAACAACCAATTCTGACACAATATTCTGCATCAGCAGCCGCACACTTTATTAGATTAATATAAACGCATCTTAAACCAGTCAGAATTTTCATTGTCACAAGAAAATAAAAACAAATTGTTCAAGCAAGTGTTACATTGTCATAAGTATTACTCAACTGCTTCTACTGGTTTTTAGTTTTTACCTGATAATTCTCAACAGTTCTTTCCAGTTCTGCTATATACTGAAGTTTACGCACTCGTGACCGTTGTGCAGAGTGCCTACAAGAACTCGCACCACAAATCAAATCAACTTAACGGTATTCTTAATTCTAAAGTGCTAAAAATTACAAACATGAACTGGAAATTAACCTTTTAAATGGTTTAGCATCCGTATCGGCTTCACCAGCAGGATTCTCTACAGAAACCAAAGGATCTGAATTAACATACTGCATGGGACCATGAGAAGCATACTCCGATAAAGCCGAAACGATAGCGTTTTCTTGAACCGATACTTTATCCTTGCTCCGAGGTGAGTTAGGACCGTATTTACAATCCGAATCCAATGCGGGCACAGCAGTGTCATCGTCTTTTTCCGTCTTCACATTCGGCAACTCGACAAGTTCATCGAAAACAGTGCCGGAATCACTAGCTGCACGTCGATGAGACTTCGACTTAAACCCCGGGTCCCAATCACCCAACAGATCGTCTAGCCATTCCGGCTGTTCCTCCATATCGAAACCTTGTGACAGAGATTTGTAAAGTCGGGTACGAGAGTACTCATTGTGGAACATGCCCGAAGAGGGCGGGTCGAGAGAATTCGACTTCGAAATTGGGCAGCGAGGCGGAAGTTGCGGTTGTCTTGACATGATTGACTGATTTTTATAAAAACAACCCATAAACAAAAAAAAGATTAATAATCGCTTAAAATCTTAAACATGGTTTGTTTGCATCTGTAACAGGCTAACAGCTTACATTAAACATTTTCATCAAGTTATCAAATTACAACTGAACAGTCAACAAATTTGAAGATAAACAAATATCTATAACACACAGTTCATGAACCAAATATCGTATAATCAAACGTTTACAAACGGGACATGTCTTATTAACCAAGAATCTCTCATGGTCACGGCCGATGTACGATTTGCGCAAAATGTTACAATGGGCCATGCTAACCTTCTCTGTATCGTTACAAAAACTAACGTAACAGACTGGCAACAGGTAACCTGTATAAGACACGATTTGACCAGTTTACAGTTTACTGAAAACTACACCATGTGATTTTTCACTTTTTTTAAAATACTTCAAATTAGAAGGTTAGAATCCATCATCTCTCTTTATTGGTACATAAAACATACGACTGTGTTATAGTAATTGGACCTAAAGTAGTTAAACGAGTCGTATTCATGTTTAGAACTTGTGTCGTTCGTGCTGTTAAACCCGCTAAGACACGATTTGCCAGCCCTTATCCAGCTCGATTATTCTAACAGAACCCAAAACCTATTTCACTAAATACAACACAAAAAACATACAAATAAACAATAATTTGCCATTAATCAGTACAAAACATCCCCAAACACATCAAAACCTCAGTACAACACAACCAAATGCGACTAAAAACAGCAAAAACACCTACAAAACATATACAAATTAGATTAAAAAAATTCTTGCAAATTGTGGGAATAATTAGTGACGCAACGGAAGTAAGACAGCAGGGGGGTTAAAAACGAAGGATTAAAGTGGGTTTGTTGTGAAAATTGAAGAGATATGAGTGGAGATTGATAATGTGAAGAAGAATGAAGGGAAATTGGGGAAATTTGACGTACCTTTTAGAGGTTTTTCACCCGATTATCGAGAGAGAGAAATGGAATGGAGATACGATGCGTAGTTGAGCGATTTAAGCCGTCTTTACACGTTGGCTTGGTGAAGCCATTGTGCAAGTGGGTTGGCGTTTTGAACCGGGAGAGGAAGAAATATCTTTTTTAATATGGTAAACAACAACCATCACATTTTAAAATATTTAATTAATTGACTAGTGGGTTTTTGGTGTGGTGTGACGGGAATTTGGTTGGTATTGATTTGGTTTGGTTTGTTTTTAAAGACGAATGTGGTTGGAATCGGTTCAGTTTATTATGGTATTGGATATGTATAAATGGATATCGGCATGGGTTTACATTGAAAACCATTAATATGAGTACTGGTATCGGTTATGATAATATTGTATTGATATGGACGTTAGTATTGGTTTGCTTTGTCACGGTACAATTTTTTTTTTTTCAATAAAATTTATTTCGAAGCATCACGTGAAGAACAAAATATTAAATCCAGCCATGTATACGATTTTCTTATGAAGACAACGAATGCGACTTATCATTCACTTATTATGTATATATATGTGTGTTTAATAAAATAATTAGTTAAATTACACTAATTATAGTTCAACTACTTAATTGATTTCGTTGAAATGTTTAACTGATTTTGTTATATTTGAACGTTATATTTTAGTGATTTTCATTCTTTAGAGTTTTATTAACGATGGGCTTGTGAAAACATGTTATTGTTTGAACTTTATGAATCAGTTATATCGGATCATTGTTTCTACAATCGTCTTTTAAGGGATATAAGTTTATAAAATTTAATCATCACCAACTTGATATCTCATGAATCACACGTAAAATTTAATTTAGTTACTAAGATAAAAATATATAAAAAATATCATATATAGTTGCTCCAACATTTTTCTCCGTTTACACATAATTTCTCACTTTCTCAATTCCAATACAAAATGAAGATCTTAACTAAGCTTTTGGTTGCTTCGTTGTTTTGGGTCCAATTATTGCTTCTTTTCTTGTTCTGCAAGCACTAGATTCTTCCATGAAAGGAACGTATATAACATTGTTAAGCAACATGTATCTCAAGAACGTAGCTCCCTTGATTTTTGTGTATATTTTAAATTTGTACGATCAATGTCAAATGGAAGACAAATGCGTACCCTTCATTTTGCAACGTTCTTGACTCTTGTGTACATAACAAGATAACACAAAAATAATATAAGCGGAGAGCTTCAAGCATAAGTAATTGCATAAATCATATCCTCTAGCATATGTGAGGAGGTGGTGCTGATGTAGAGGAGAGAAACGAAGGAGGGCTCGTATGTGGTCACGGATGAGAGAAGGAAGAATATACTTGTGGGAGATAGAGGGAGCGCGATGTTTGCAGAGAAGATATCCGTTAGTGAAGATTGATGATGTGGCCACGTTTATGACAAATTAAAGATGCTCGTGAGTTGTATAAGTAGGAAATGTTACTACATAGGATTGTATACGTGAATTAGGTGTACGAAATGCTAGGCTAACATATCGTGTATACACGATAAGATACGAAACACTATACACAGATACGCCACGATAACTTATATTGTGTCCTTATTTTCATACACGAACAAGATTTATTATATAACATGTATACACGAAAAATGTTGTTAACAAACAATGTAATAGTCATATATTTAGGAACCTGTTTAATTTAACAAAACTTGCCAGATTAAATTGAAACTTGAACTTACCGGCGGTATAAAAAGTTAAACAAATATAAAAATATCATAAAATAAATCTCACATTAAAGTTAAACAAATTAAATTTATACACGAATACAAGGAAAACAAAGTTAAACAGATTAAATTGATACTAAACGACCGAGAGTTTACTTTCGGCTGAACAAACGTAAAGGGTTGAACGTTTGAACTGTCTCACTGCGGTTGAAGTGGACGATAGTAGATGGTTGAACTATCATGCCGACCGACGGTTGTACGGTAGAGTGGTGGTGGACGGTGGAAGTGAATGGTTGTGAACTATGGGTTGGAATTGAGAGTTAGGGTTGGGTTTTTTTACTAAGGAATGAATGAAGGAACCCACGCACACACCCCCACTAGTCTATAATCCATATCATACTTTTTTATTTAATTAAATTTCTTTTCATGAATTAACGGGTACTCAACAAGTAAACATGTGACAATGAGGTAGTGGAATGGTTGGGGGAAAGACTTGGTGTTCCTTGTGACCCACTTTCGACTCCCACCCTCCTCATTATTTTCTGCGGCATCCAGATGAAGGGCGAATACGGGTGACGCCGGTTCATCTTGGATGGGAGGCGATGATTTACCGATTATTTCACTATCGTGCATTCGGGCGGGTGGAGGTCAGGTTTCCGCACATCTGGGAGAGCCAAGGGCTGGAGGCGGTCGAGTAGTCGACTTGGCCACAACGCTCGGTGTCACGGTGGTTGACACGTCATTCCTTGCCGTTCAAAAAAAAAACAAGTAAAACATGTATTTTACCTGTTTAAACACGAAAATTAACAGTTTCTCTTATGTCTACCTGTTTAGCACACGAAATCTATTAAGATCGTGTAGGTTAGTCTCGTATAGTCGTGTCAGTGTCTAAAATTACTAGCGATACGAAATGCTACGGTGGAGCACTACCCACACATGAGGCGATTTTATTAAAAACGTGACATTCTTACATTCCCTTCATCCATTGGAAGAATTGATTCCATTCCCACTTTAATTACCCAATACCAAGCAATTGATTCCATTCCCACTTTGATTATCTAAATCCAAATATGCCCAATATTTTTGGGTCAACTGAATCGGTCCATCAGTTTTATAAGAAGTGGTTTTTAGGAGTCTATTGAATTCTTTTATTTCTTAACTTAAATTTACATAAAAACGTGTATTTGGACAAAAATAACTATTATATATGGTAAATCTGAAATGAGAAAATAATAACAAATTTGTTGTAAATCTTGCTAATTATCTTGTATATTAGGATCACTTTAGTAGTTAAATTTAAATAAGATAAAATAACCCAGTCGTCGTTATACATCTCCTAAGGCTATAGTGTGTGAGGGGCATGGTTGGGTCATTAATCGCCACGTAGGACCATTAATAGATTGCTACACCACCCCCTTGTCTCATCCACCATGATTCCCATGGATTAAACCATGGAAACCATGAGCCTACTTTCCATATTTAATATTTTCTTTCATTTTCACAAAAATAAATTAAAGTAAGATAATAATAGTTTGAGTCATAACCACACCCTTAGGTAGTGTTTGGTATGAAGGAATGGTAGGTGTAATGGAATGGATGATTACGAGAGAATGAAGAAAATGGTGTTTGGTTGGTCAATGGAATGGAATCACCCATTCCAAAAGGCATTCTATTCCCTCAAAATCATTACTTCCACCCCCCATGTTTTTTTTCCATTCCATCCCCTCTTGCCCCATTCATCAACACCACCAAAACCCACCACCTTCGCCACAACCCACCACCACTACCACCCACCACCGACGCCATCGCCGCCATCCGCCACCACCTCACCCCGACAGTCACCGTCGCCGCCGCCCCTCACTCGCCACCGTTATCAGCACAGCCGCGACCAACCGCCAACGCCACTCGTTGCCGCCGCCCACCACCATCGTCGACGCCACCACCGCCACCACCAACCGCCGACGCCGCCCACCGCCACCTCTACTGCCACCCACCACCAACAGCCACCTTGCCGCCACCACCACTCCTCCTCATCGCCGCACCGCCACTCGCCGCCACCACCACCACCCATCGCTGCCGCCGACACCCACCACCGCCACCTATAACCACCCACAAACACTACCACCGACCACCACCACTCACCGCTGATTTTATTACTCCGTTTTTCTTGCCTACCGAACAATATACAATACTAATTTATTCCATTCACACATGGTAACCAAACAAGACATGGAATGGTAATGATCCATTACATTCACTCGTCCATTCCATTACCTCGTTCATTCCATTCCTTCGTCTATTCCATTACCCCGTACCAAACAGACCCTTAGGGTAGTGGTTTTGGATGATGGACTAGAAGTAGGTGACATGGCGCTGATATGAAGGGTCATGGTGATCATGAGGGTAATGACCACACCCTATAGCCTAATAAACAAATCATGGCTCACAAATCAGTTTTAATTAGAAAGGGAGAACAACTATGTCCTAAAACATGTAATTTTTTCGTTGGAAACTCGACGAAATTAAATTAGAAGTTGATTTAATTCGAGCAAGTTGATTGTTATAAAAATTTAGATTTTTTTTAACGACAACAATGATATCATATCAAGAGCTAGCAGGTGACTAGCAAAAAACCCCAATACAACACCAAAAAAAGACCAATACGAAGAGCGGACTACAAGGCCGAAATAGAAAACGAAACATTATATTTTAAAGTCAACAAGAAAAGGGTTGATCTGCCAAACATTCCACGAAGCCGAGATTTGCTTAGCTCTGCTAATGATTCGGTTGAAACTATGCAACATAATGTCATCCTTTATTTGAGTAGTCGTTCTTTTATTTCCTGAGAATTTCCAAGAGTTCCGATTAATCCAAATAAGCCAAACTCCGAAATAAATAATCAGCCAAAGAATTTTCCTTTCCAATTTTGAACCAAGGGAGGAAGCTGGGAACATTAGGAGATTCGTAGCCGAGCTACATCAGCAAATATCAACGCCGATCCAATCTAACACTCTACTCCACGTTTCCGAAGCCACCGAACATCGAATAAAGACATGGGACTAGTCTTCCATCTCTAGATAGATGAATACAAACTGAAAGTAGCTTGTTTTGGATTCGCTCAAATTATTTATTTTTATAACTATTCTATGGTGGTGTTTGTTTTTTTCAGATGCAAAAGGTCTGCGGTCTGCGGACCACATCTGCAGGCATCTGCAGGAGAAGAGGTGGACCAAAGGTCTGCCAGTCTGCAAGGAGAAGAGGGTTTCTTTTTTTTACTTCTACAAAACCCCTTCTCACACACACAACACCCACAGAACACCCATCTCTCTCTCTCTGCTTCATCTACCACCACCACCACCACCACCGTCACCACTACACCACCGTCACCACTACACCACCGCCGCCACTAGACCACAGAGAGAGATAGAGAGAGACACAGGAGAGAGAAACAGAGAGAGGGAGACGTCGGAGAGAAAGTGACGCAGAGAAATAAGCTGAAGATTGATGGTTATGGTAAGCTGAAGATCTAATCTGGGTTTTGTGTTCTTGATTGTGCCATTTTTCTGGGTTTAATCTTTTTGTTTTGGGTTTAATCCGATCTGGGTTTTGTGTTCCGATTTGGGGGTTTCGATTTGGGGGTTTTGTCTGTGGAGGGTGGTGGTGGAGGTGGTGGCGGAGATGTGGTGGTGGAGGTGGTGGCGAAGATGTGGTGGTGGAGGTGATGCAGAGGTCTGTGTTTTAAATGGTAGAGAGAAGAGGTTCTGAAGATGTTTGCAGACATAAGAACAGGTCTTTGTAGGGAAGAGGTGGGGAAGACCTTTTTGGTGAGAAGTGCTTCCGGAAAACAAACAAACTGCAGACTTCAAACGTCTGCGCGCGTCTGCGCGACGCAGACATAAGTGGCCAGAAGTGCTTCTGGCCAAAAAACAAACACCACCTATGTCATCTTCGTTTTCTTATTCCGTTATTTGTCTTTAGCAAATTGATAATATTTAAAAATATTTAACATCGAAATTTTATAAGAAGTAATAAATAAATAAATAAAGAGTTAATTGCCATTTTAGTCCCTGAGTTTGTCCAAATTTGTCATTTTAGTCCAAATAGTTTTTTTTCGCCTCTAGGTCCCTGACTTTTCTCTTTTGTTGTCATTTTGATCACATACCCTAACTCCATCCAAAAACCCTATTTTTAACCAGGGGTATTTTGGGGATTTTCATTTTAAATCTTTTCAATTGCCATTTTGATCCAATTCTAAAAATTCTAAAAAATAAAAAAATTTCTAAAAAATAAAAAAAATCATAAAAATTTCTAGAGTAAACTTCCGTATTGCTCCCTGTGGTTTGGTCACTTTAACGGTTTTGCCCCAAACCTTTAAAAATAGTCATTTTACTCCCTGATGTTTTGGTTTTGTTGCCTGTTTGCTCCATGCGGGGAGCAAAATGAAAAAACAAACAATTTGGATGTAGTTAGAGGCGGGGAGCAAACTGGCAAAAAAACCGAAACATCAGGGAGTAAAATTGCTATTTTTAAAGGTTTGAAGCAAAACCGTTAAAGTGACCAAACCACAGGGAGCAAAACGGAAGTTTACTCAAAATTCTAAAAATCTAAAAAATTCTAAAAATCTAAAAAAACCAAAAAATTCTAAAAAATCAAAAAATTCTAAAAATCAAAACATTTCTAAAAAATCAAAAAGTTTCAAAAAAAATCTAAAAAATCAAAAGAATTCTAAAAAATCAGAAAAATCAGAAAAATTCTAAAATGGTGAAGTGGTAAGATGGTGAAACATGGTAGTTATAAAGTTTGGAGAAGTGGTAAGATTGTGAATCATGAAACATAATGTAATTATTAGACTCACTCACTTTGCAGAAATGGTAAGATGGTGAAAAATGATAGTTATAAAGTTTTATTTTCATTCAGCATCTTGCTGGACTTTGATTTGTATTGTCTTTGGTTTTAATGGAAGTTAGTTTTACTTAAAAAATTGATTATAAAGTTTTATTCTTTTATAATCAAAGGGTTCAACAGAGGGGTCCTGGACTCCTTACCTCTTTTGGTTCCGTCTCTAAGCAGATTAACGGCATAAATTCATTTATCCATTTAAGAAAACAGAGAATCTAACATGGTAAAAAAAACTCTAAAAAAGCGGCATAAATCCATTTATCCATGTTTGTTTGATTTTTTAGATTTTTTTTATTTTTTAGAATCTTTTTGATTTTTTAGAATTCTTTTGATTTTTTAGAAATTTTTTTATTTTTTAGATTTTTTTATTTTTTAGATTTTTTTTTATTTTTTAGAATTTTTGTGATTTTTTTGATTTTTTAGATTTTTTTTATTTTTTAGAATTGAGTAAAGTCCTATTTAAATCCCTATGGTTTGTGTAGTTTAACCATTTGAATCCAAAAACCAAAACTGTCTTGATTTGAGTCCATGTGGTCTCTAATTTTAACCATTTGAGTCCCTGTGGTCTCTAATTTTAATCGTTTGAATCCAAAAACTAAATGTTTCTGATTTGAATGTTGTTTACTTTTGGATTCAAATGGTTAAAATTAGAAACCACAGGGACTCAAATCAAGACAGTTTTGATTTTTGGATTCAAATGGTTAAACTGCACAAACCACAAGGACTCAAATAGGACTTTACTCTTTAGAATTTTTTAGATTTTTTTTTGTTTTTTAGAATTTTTTTTATTTTTTAGAATTGGATCAAAATGGCAATTGAAAATATTTAAAATAAAAATCCCTAAAATACCCTTGGTTAAAAATGGGGTTTTTGGATGGAGTTAGGGTATGTGATCAAAATGGCAACAAAAGGTAAAAGTCAGGGACCCAGAGGCGAAAAAAACTATTTTGACTAAAATGACAAATTTGGACAAAACTCAGGGACTAAAATGGCAATTAACTCATAAATAAACAAACCAACTTGTCAAGGGACAATTTAAGTTGAGTTAAATACGAATTAAGTTTGATAAATACAAGTTAAGTTATATATATATATATATATAGGTAGAGGTTCCTGTAAAAAAAGTTTTTTTGTGAGAAAAGTAAGAAAGAATCTACACCATTAGATCTTTGATCTAATGGTTGAGATCATAATGGCAAAATTGTAAATAATGTTTACTGTTAAACATATTAATTTTCTAGATTAAGGGTATATAGGTAAATTTAACATTTTTATATTAAGAAACTAACATTAATGCACATGTAACTTCCCCCCGTCTTTTTTAAACGTCAATAACTTTTTATACGTAACTTTAAAAAAAATACACCATAATAACGAGCGTTTTTTTATCTTTAATATGAGTACCATATTGATATACTTATATAGAGAAAAAAATATGTTTTGATCAGATGTTTAGTCCATAAATGGTGTTATATACTTACTGAATGGTGTTATATACTGTTACACCCTAATTCGTATTTGACAAAAAGTCGCAGCGGAAATACTGACCATAAAATTTCTTTCATTATAAATATCTCAACTTATTTAAAATTTAACTTTAACATAATTCTCATTCATAAATCCGTCATCCTCTTATTTACTAATTAAAAACATAGCTTACGTTTACTACATTTTACATTCAACGTCCCCGTACAATCTCTCTAGTGACTCGGTCTTCAATCCCTAATCCTTGTGATAATCGCTCATTATCCGTACAACCTGCATTCACCACATACATTCATAACATTAGCACCCATTAAAGAAACAAAGTTAATTCACGTACACTTGGTCATCTTTTATGCTTTAAGCATTTCATCTGCATATCCATTTCCTGGTGAGGCTTCAATAATGTACCTGCATTACTTTTCATTCTCAAGGTACACCATTAATAACGTTAACCCTCATCGTCTCTAAATCATGCTTACATACGTACTCACATACATATCTACATGCATACATATCTTCCCTACAACCTTACATATGTGCATACACTCTTACATGCCTTTATACATACATACATACATACATACTCATCTACATACATACAAACCTTTCCTACATCATTACATACATGCATACAATTTTACGTACCTTTTCACATGCATACATACACATCTACATACATACAAACCTTTCCTACATCATTGCATACATACATACACATCTACATGCATACAAACCTTTCCTACATCATTGCATACATACATACCCTTGTACATATTTTTACACTTACATACATACATATCTACATGCATACAAACCTTTCCTACGTCATTGCATACATACATACCCTCGTACATATTTTTACACATACATACATACACATCCGCATACTTACCTACTCGCATACATCCATCCCTCCATACATCCATACACACATAAATACATATACATACATACATACCTTTATACTTAATTCGTTACGTTTATGGTTGCGTACATGCTCATCGTACCTCAGAAACATTCTAAAATGAGCTTAGAATACAATTTGGGACTCCTTGCAGGTTACAAGACTGATTACGGATGAATTCTGCGCATTCCATTGAACTGGCAGCTGACGCACGACCATGCGTCGTAACCGCACGACCGTGCGGCCCATGCGTCGTCGGGGACACTGGCCTGGCACGAGCCAGAACACTGGTTTACTCGGAATCGCACGACCGTGCTCCTGGGTCGCACGACCGTGCGACACCTCCCGTCGACCCAACCTCCGTAGACAGTAACATATGCCGTCGGACAAAAGTGAGATTATAGAGGGCGTCGGCGACGGCCCATCAGGGCGTCGGCGACGGCCCCTCTAAACATGGTTTTTCCTGCAGATCCGTTTTAACGTCCGAACGCGCTAAAACTTGCATATCTTTCAACCCGTATACCCGTTTAACCTCCCGTTTCTTCCTACATGCTTGTAAAATCACATTCTATCATATGAACTTAAAAACCCACATCCGGATTAAGGAAATTCTTATCTTACGCCCTATCGGCTTGTTATCACATTCTAATTATTTGACCCGTTATGGGTATTTGCGCATTAATTGGTTTATGGCTAACCAAACCATCATCCCCACTTCCATACTTGTCCAAAACATTACGCTAATCGAATAACTTGTTCCTAAACCACTTTTAAGATCGTCTACCCCAAAATGCCCGTCAAGGGTATTTTGGTCATCTTTGATTCCATCATTCACGACGAAAGACCTTAACACATATCTGACCTCAAACATCATATTTAATTCATTACGACACTTATTACTTACTTGTACTAAGAAGTGATTACGGAAATCACTTACCTCATGCATCCGTGCTCGTATCCGATTTCTCGCCTTTTCTTGACCCGTTAGCCTTTCATGCTTGAGTCCGTCTTGACATGATTCCTATACCCTCTTATGATCAAGATCACGCTCTTATTAGCATATGCATTCGTACATGATAACAATCGTATCAATCACATATTTCATACTTAACTTTCAATAATCATTTCTAACAACATAACTCATATAATCATGTCCGCATACGTTTAACTCATGTAACTCATCATGTCATTACATTTAACACGGATTGCTATTACATGCACCATACGACTTCTCATCAACCTATATTTACGACAACGAGTCAACTCATGTTTCTTATACTTAGTTGACTTTCAAAAGTCAACTATTAACCATGCATATCTATCGACTTATCAACATATTCCCGTAACATCATAATCAACTATACGGACGACACTATATACATTTTATCATTCACTTGATGTACGTACTACCTTTTAAGCATAACGTACAACTTATTCATACACAATCTTCTAAATTCATACATAGTGCATCAAATCCTTCTACTAATCATCATGCGGTCTTTAAAATCAAACATCAATAATATGAACATATTATCACTTTCATCATATCATCAAAACCCACTTCATGACTATATTTCTAATCACTTACAAGTGATCTAATCTTAAGTTCTTCATAGTTTCTTCATGCTTTAGATAGATGTACTACCTTGTAAGCATAGTGTACAACTAGTTCATGCATATCATTCTAATCTCATACACAATTCATCAATTACTTCCTACTAATCATAAAGTATCATTCACACATAAACATCAACACATATTTCTTTCAATTCATCTAACCATAGTTCATCATAACACAACATAATTCATGAATATTCAACAAGAATTGGACATGATGAACACCCATGTCATCTTAATCACCCAACTAGTGGGTTTACATCCTTAAACATCAAATTAGTCAAAATTATGCATAACACATGTTCCCTATGATGATGTTAACACATAATCATGCTTAATTTCATACAATTTCGTGGATTAATCATAACCCACTCCTTACAATATCATCAAATCTTAAATTACAACTTACCACATGTTTGCTAGGGCTAGATTATCAAGAAAACGAGTTCATGCATCAGATTTGAGACTAATCTCCTTGTCAATTTGAAGCTTTCTTGTGAACTAGGGTTTACACCCATTCTTTCTTCCTCCTGCTCGAACTCACGCACACACACCCAGTGTGTGTGAGAATTCTTGTTTTAATTAAACTCATATTCAATTTTGGCAATCTTAGTCCCTCATGTTCCCTCTCTTATTTATAATTGGCACAACTCTTATTCTCTAATTGTTTCTACCATACTTTTAACTAGGATAAATAACCTAGTTATTTATTTCTTAATGTACCATAGCATAGCATTTAACGAATATAAACATTCGGGTTTTGGGGTGTTACATATACTTGCTGAATGGTGTTATATACTTGCTGAATGGTGTTATATACTCACTGAATGGTGTTATAACTTGCTGAATGGTGTTATATACTTGCTGAATGGTGTTATATACTTGTTGAATGTTGTTATATACTTGCTGAATGTTGTTATATACTTGCTGAATGTTGTTATATACTTACTGAATTGTGTTATATACTTGTTGAATGGTGTTATATACTAACTAGATGGTGTTATATACTTGCTGAATGGTGTTATATACTTGCTGAATGGTGTTATATACTTGCTGAATGGTGTTTATAGAGATCTTTTAAAAAAATCCAGTTCCTATAATTAAGGTGGCGGTTATGGTAAGTTTTGAATTAATTGAATTAATTATAAAATTACTTGTTTACCCTTTTGAATTAATTTAGATGGAGGACACATGTCATCTCCACAATATTTCTCACATTTCTCACACTTTTAACCTTTTTTACAATAACCTTTCCTTATATATATATATATATATATATATATATATATATATATATAGAGAGAGAGAGAGAGAGATTAAACATGAAGACAATATAAATTATTTTAAAGAGATGGCAACATAAATAAGCATGATATGAATTTTAAATATACCTGAGTTTATTGATTGAGAAACTTGATTACAAACAATTTCTTTACAATCGGGAAGAGCAACTATATCCGTGTGTTCTTGAGTCCATGGTTTTGGATTCTTTTTTAACCTGTTATATAAAGGTTTACATATGATTCCTAGATCTTTGAAAAAGTCATGAATATAATTTAAACATCCTAAAAATCTTTACAATTGCTTTTTATCTTTTATTTCATTCGGAAATTTATTTGAAAACTCTAAACTTCTGTTAATAGGTTTTATTGTTCCTTGAATAATATTATGTCCTAAAAATCTTATTTCTGTTTGGAAAAGACTCATTTTAGAGGGTGATACTACTAATCCATTTTTATGAATAATATTATAGAAAGCATTTAAATGTTTAAAATGTTGATCCAAAGAATTTGAAAATATCAATACATCATCAATGTAAACAATTGCATAATTTCCTAATGGTAAAATGATATCATTCATTATATTTTGAAATTCTGAAGGAGCATTTTTTTTTAATCCAAAAGGCATTACATTCCATTCATAGTGTCCAAATGGTACACTGAATCAAGTTTTATATTTATCTTCTTCAGCAATTTGAACTTGCCAAAATCCAGATTTCATATCAAATTTAGAAAATATTTTTGAATCATAAATCTTTTTTAATAAATCTCTTTTATTTGGTATAGGATATCTAATCCATTCTAAAACTTTATTTAATGGTTTATAATTTATAACTAACCTAGGAGCTCCTCTTTCTATTTCTGCATTATTTTGAACATAGAAGGCAGAGCATGACCAAGGAGATTTAGATGGTCTGATTAATTTTTTATCTAATAATTCTTGTATTTCTTTTTTACAATAGCCTTCTAACTCTTGAGATATATGTATAGCTTTAGACTTTGTTGGAATATTTTTCTCGTTAAAATCTTTAATATAAGGTAATCTTACTATGTGTTGTTTTCTTTCCCAAAAAGCATTTGGAATATTTGCACAAATATTATTTTTAAATTTATTCTTAGTTCCTTGCATTCTTTTTATAATCATTTTATCTTGCAATTGATTTTTTATTCTAGCATGATCGATTTCTTCAATTAAAAACTCCTTTTGTTTCTTTTAAGCTTAAAATATTTATTTGTTTAGAAGTAATTGGATGAGCAAATTCAAAATAAATCTTTTTATTTAATACTTTAATACTTATTCCTTTTTATTCAACTGTAAAAGGATATAATTGAGTTATGAATAGAAGTCCTAATATAATTTGAGATGTTAAAGAGTTCATGATAATGATGAAGAAGATTTAAACATATGAATTCTGTTGAAATAAATATTTCTCAAATTGAAAACAATATTTTAAATTGGAATATACCAAAACAAGATGTTAAAACTATTTACAAAATTGGTACTTTTGATTTTTTCCAAGATTATTCTATAAAAACTCATGAACAAACCATACCTATTAATAAAGAGTATCAAAACATGCAATTATTATCAGTAGAAGCTATTAAAAGACATAGAAAATTATATAAATTTCTACACATAGGATTAGTCCAAGTCGCCATTAAACCTATGTTCAGATTAGGAATTGATGCTCCTGTATTACTAATTCTAAGGGATGTAAGACATACAAACTTTAATAATTCTTTACTAGCTATGGTTGAATCAAATATTTCAACTGGTCCTATTTACTTTAATTGTTACCCAAACTTTTCAATTGGTTTATTTGATCCAAATATTTTAGACACTCTAACATTAACAATTAAAACAAAAAACTTAGAATTCAAAGAAAAAACTAATGCTGCAGTAGTTATATACATAATATATTATAAGACTATAACTACCACTATAGAACCTAAAACAAAATTAGTATCTCCAAAAGATAAAACTATTATTTTTGAAGCAAATACCATGCATACAAAGATAAGAACACCTAAAAAATTAAGATGGAATGAAATAACTCAATCATTAACATGGAATTTACAAGACATAAACCCGCCAAAACCCATAGAAATAGAAAATCAAACATCTAGCATAATAGAACATTCTGATGGTTCAATAGATATTTCTTTTAGTAATGTTTTACCAAGACATTCTATAGGAGCAAGTACTTCTAGAAATATTATAGATGAAAAATTATTTAGAAAAAGTTTATCAATGAGAATGAAAGGTGTTGATTTTTCAAATACTATTCCAAAACCACTATATGAAGAAAATGATAGTGATAATAATACTTATGTCCCAACTAAGTCTGATATGGAAAATTATGAAGATATACAATGAGTGATTCAAAAATTCAAGCTCAAAGGAATTACAATATTTGGTTTTTGAAAAATTGCAATAGAAGAATAAAATATTTGAGGGAAAGAATAGAAGAATATAATAATAACTCATGCATCATGCCTCCATCTGACCTGTATCATCCCTCTAACTATACATCTAACCCGTATCATCCCTCTAGCTATATATTATTTTTAGAAAAAAAGATTAAGAGAATAAAATAATTATAGAGTAAAGCTTATGGGAAAAATTTCAAGCACAACTTGTTAATTATGGATAAAGAAATGTTAAAATATTTAAAAGATGAAATGTTCAATGAATATAATAATAAAAATTTGATATGGTATTTTTCTACATTCGATGAAAATGAAAGATTTTTACATGAGATTGACTGGCACTTATATATGTGTGAAAATGATGAAAATATTCTATTTTTCTCCTGGTTTCCTATTTACTGTATAGAAAATAAAATTAAGTATCCATTTTTTGAAAAAAATATCTGTTAGTAATACTATAACCAAAACCTATACAATTATAGATAAAAATGAAGATATTACTAGTGTACATCCTCCACATACGGATATAAAAATAAAAAATGAAAATAAAGATTATATTGCAAAACCCTTGGCAAACACTAATGAAGATTTAAATAAAAATGTAAAGACAATTATTTTTCAAAATAATTATACCAATGAAAAATTAAATACCATAGGAGAACAATTAGAAAGGATAGAAACTAAAAATAAAAATAATTTAGATCAATCTAGTACTTCAAATGCTAAAATAATAACTGAAACTATTGAAAATCCAATATTTAAACCATATAGTATAGATATCCCAATACGTCTAAACAAACAACAAGATATGTTACAAGATATTTCCTCAAAAATCTCAAAACTAAATATAAATGTTATTTCAGATCAAGAAATTCAAAGTATTGAAGAACAATTCAATGATTTTCAAATAGAAGATTCTATAAACAAAATTAAAAGATGAAATTATCATTTTTCAAAAAATAATACTTATACTACTAGGCCTGAAACAAGAAATTATTACCCTAGACCGACTCCACCTGATTTACACTTTGAAGAATGACATACTTTAGTTCAAGCAAAATATGATGGATCCTCTCTATACGAATGGAGTATAGAAGGTCAAACAGAACATCAAATTCTTAATCTATTACAAGAAACGATAATGGCAGCCAATGCATATAAAGCAAATGGAAATAATGAAGCTCAAATTCTTACTATGATAGTTTCTGGTTTCACTGTAATTCTTAAAGGTTGGTGGGACAAGTATCTTACAGAAGAAGAAAAACAAATAATCAAAAATGCTAAAAAAATTAATTATCAAAACAGAAAATAATGTTCAAATACCAACAGAAATACCTGATATAATTAATACTTTAATATTTGCTATAATTAAACATTTTATTGGAAATCCAACAGATTATCAAGAAAGAAATTCTTT
>JARYGA010008047.1:0-49518 GCA_030545235.1 Helianthus tuberosus | reverse complement strand
TTATCTGATCCTGAACTTTAGGTTTTAGAACCTTCTGTTCATGGGGCTTGACGTTGACTGGCTTCTTTGCCATTCTTTGAGATTCAACCCTCGATCTTCCCATCGATCTCCTCGAGCAATCTCTGGCAATATGCCCTCTGATATGACAATTATAGCATCTTCTTGTTTCATAATTCCAATTCTGGCAGTTAACAGCAATGTGTCCTCTCACACCACAAGAGTAACACACTCTGTTATCGTACCATTCACCACTATCACACCAAACACTTAAATCATAGCATTGTCTAGCTTTGTGGTGATTATCACTCCTCCTGAAAACTGGATTTGGCTTTGAAGCACTGTGGTCAAACCTGCACCACTTATTACCAACTTTTTGTGAGTTTTCATTTTTAGATTTTTGTGATTTTTGATAATGATTGGATGACTTATCTGATGAGCTTTTATTTTCAATTTTAAAATTTTTCAAATTTGTATCTTTTTGTTTCTGTTCTACACTCTTCTTAACATGTTTTTGTTTAGAACATTCACCTATTTCAGTAGATTGCAAAACAGTATTTTTAAATTTTTCTTGTAAATCTAAAAATATTTTTCTTTTCTTTTCTTTTTCATCATCAGATATTTCATCACAATCTTCAATTTTGACTTTGACTTTGTCAAAATTTGTGACATTGTCACTTATTGGAACTGAATTGATCGGTTTTGGACACAAATATGGTGTCGAAGTCACAAAACCTTTCAATTTATTCTCTAACTCAGCAATTTTCTTTCGAGCATCTTCAGCTTCATGCTCAAGTCGAATGATTTTATCAAGATGAGAATTTATTTCAATCTGTTTTTCAAGATTATTTTTAAAAATAACAGATTTTTCATCTTCTAAAATCTTTATTTGACTTTGAAAATCTTTTTCTTTTTCTTTTAACGCTTCATTTTCCAATTTTATCCAAGAAACGTTTTCATTTTCAATTTTGATTTTTCCAAAATCTTTTTCTTTTTCTTTATAATTTTTGTTTTCTAATGACAAACTCTCAACATTCTCCAAAAGTTTGTCATTTTCAGATTTTAGTTTTTCGCAATTCAAGCGCAAATCCAAAATCTGTTCATCATCAGCTTTCTTCTCTTCTTTCAAAGCTTTGTTTTCCAACGTCAAATTCTCCATATCTTTCAAGCGTTTCACACTGTCTATTTCTGATTTTTCACAATTCGAACATTTTCCATTCATCTCTCCATTATCAGCTTCTTTCTTTGTTTCCATCTTGTATGTTCCTGCACAGAAAATTTTAACAAAATCAAGAGGATTCATATTTTCATCAATATAGCAACCCCTCTTAATATCGTATCTCATAATATTTTTTGCTGCAAGACACATAGTGATTCGTTGTCTCATTTCAATGATCACATCCAAATCTATCTTTTCTGATTCTCCTTTTATTTCATCCAATAACTCCCTTTTTTCTTGAATCTTTATGACTCCAATGATTTGTTATTGTATTTATGAAACTTCTTAAATCAAACCGTGATAAACTAGAATCCCGTTTCAGTTCATTCACGAATTTATCCCATTCCAAAGGTAAAGCATTAACAAATCTTGAAATTTTTTCATCCTTTGAAAAATATATCCCATGTCTTTCTAACTTGTAAAGTAACTCATCAAAACGTTTTACCAACTTTTCCACTGATTCATTCTTCATACACAACAAATTTTCGAATCTTTTAACATAAACATCCTTATCTCCTAATCTCCCACACCAAGATTCACAAATCCAATCATTTAAATTTTCAAGATTTTTGTTTTCCTTTTCGTCAAACATTTTGAACTCTTGGTATTTGTGCCTTGTAAAAACTCCTCAAATCTCCTGCAAACAAACAAAACAAACGATCAATTTAAACACACTGAGCACGTAAAAGTGTTTGTTGACAAACTCAATCTAAGACTCGTTGTCGAAGATTCGCGGATTTGATTCAATGTAGTTTAAATGAAATCACTAAACAAATGTATGTAACAGCGGACCAGAAAGTGTATTAAAAGCGAACCAATCTGTGCACGTGACAGATAAGCGGACTAAACAGGTTCAGATAAGCGAACCAGAAAGTGTACTAATGAGCGAACCAGACAATGTCTGTTCGAGCGGACCAGACTTGTTCGTTCGAGCGGACCAGACTTGTTCGTTCGAGCGGACCAGACTTGTTCGTTCGAGCGGACCAGACTTGTTCGTTCGAGCGGACCAGATAATGTCCGTTTGAGCGAATCGGATTTTGCCCGTTCGAGCGGACCAGCTAATGTTCATTTGAGCGGACCAGTCAAATGTCAGATAAGCGAACCAACTGTGTCCGTTCAAGCGGACCAGATAGTACGATTGTCTGAAAGAGCGAACCAAAACAGGTGATGACCGTAAAAGCGGACCACAGTTTTTAACTGATTTTTAGTCCGAATTACAATCTGATACTTTCAAGGAATATACTACTCTTAATTCCGATCACAATGATATATAGTATGTTCAATTTCGACCGCAAAATCGTTCCAGATCTGAGTTTGAAAATTCTGTCCGAGAACCGATCACGTTTTTTGATAAAATTGATTGATTTTTACTAAGTTTTAAGGTCTGATACTGTTATAGATTGATTAAAAAACCAAATCGCTCAATATGCTTGAACTTCAGATCATTCTGTCCGTATAAACTTGTATAATCCGAAAAAATAAAACAGAAATTGAGTAGAAAGATGAGAAAAGTGTCGAAATAGCTGATGTAGTATGAACTTCTCGTCCTGAAGCTCTGATACCACTTATTGGACCGTCCTTTGACCCGAAAAGTCAGTCTGAGTAGCTCATTCTCACATATAAAGGCGGAATCAGAATATGTAAGATTACAACAGCTTGTTCTTTCAATTCTTATCTTTCTATTGCTTTCTGATGATATTTTGACAGAGTTTCGGCTCCCAAGCACACACATACACCTCTCCACTAATGTACATGCTGGACCTATTTATAGAGTTTCTGGTCCACTTATACGACATGCCAAATAAGCGGTCCAGAACACTTGACACATAAGCGAACCACATACATGACATATGAGCGGTCCAGACTAAAACAATGACACATAAGCGATCCAGACTCTATTTCACACAATATTTACACTTTGACCCCCTGTTGACCAATCTTGACTTCAGACTTTTTGTAGACGCAGTCAACAGACATTCTGTGCACTAACAGGGTGGCAGTTGGGACACCCATCTACCTTTGGTTGAGTTCTCCTATAACAACAGCTACCATACAAGCATTCAAGCTGCACCATTTGAAGCTCTCTACGGACGAAAGTGCCGATCGCTGTTATGCTGGGTGGATGCAGGTGATAGACAACTTGTTGGTCCCGAATTGGTTCAAGAAACGACAGATAATATACAGATCCGAGAGCGCATTAAGGCGGCTCGTGATCGACAAAAGAGCTATGCGGATCAAAGAAGGAAACCTTTGGAATTCGAAGTGGGCGATATGGTTCTGTTGAAAGTCTCACCTTGGAAAGGTGTGGCACGCTTTGGGAAGAGTGGAAAGTTAAACCCACGATTCATTAGACCGTTTAAAATCCTGGAGAGGATTGGTTCTGTAGCATACAAGTTGGAACTACCTGTGGAACTTAATGATGTTCATGATACATTCCATGTATCTGATCTGAAAAAGAGTCCAACACAGGAAACGATGGTTATTCCTGCCGACGAAGTTCACATTGACGACACACTCCACTTCACCGAAGAACCCGTTGAGGTTATGGATTGGAAAGTTAACAAGACTCGGAGGAGTAGTGATAAGCTTGTTAAGGTTTGATGGAACGCGCGCCACGACCCAGAGTTTACGTGGGAGCGTGAGGACCGCATGAAAGCTAAATACCCACACTTATTCCCTAACACCCCTGCAGCTAGTAGTAAAGCTTAAAATTTCGGGACGAAATTTTCTTAACAAGGGGAGAATGTGACAACTGTAAAAAATCCAGGTATCCGTACAATTAATTAATCTTGATTAATGCTTAATGATTGTGCTGAATTACAAATTAACTGCTTTCTGATTACTGCTGTGACACCTGTGTCACTGCGACCATCAAAAAATACCATACCAATGAAATATTGTGTTTCATACCTGGTATTTGTAAAAACAGGTGTATCATTTGCACATATCAATTCTTGTTCGATTTCGAGCTCTAAATCGCTTTCTGGAAAGTTATACGCGAACTGATGCGTAAACATAATCAGTTTAACGCGACAAACACTCCGGAATAGTGACATAGGCTTAACATACCTTAAATAACCTCCACATAATTAGAAATAATTTTTGGATGGTTTGGTGTGTTAAAATCAAGTTTGTTCGATCGCATGGACTATTTGTGTCAAACTGCGAAAGTATGCCGATTCGTGTGGTAACGAACATTCCAGAACTTGATCATAAGTTAAACATACCATAAATATCCTTTACATAGCTTAGAAATAGGCTTTGAGGGGTTCGGTATGCTAATATAAACTTATTTGATCAATAGGGACTAAAAGTGTCAAAAAGTGCATAAGTTTGCATTTTTCACGCATATCTTACGTTCTGAATATATCCGGAGATCCAAAAATTTATGTAGTCATTAAAATATTTTATTTTAGTGATTGGCATGATAAAATTGCATTCGTCGCGTAATTTGGATCGTTTTTGCGTCCGTTACGATTTTCATCGTAATTACCCGAATAACGCAACCGTACGACCGAACGAACCGACATCCGAGATGTTTTCAAGCATATTTTTTGTTCCCTATGTTTTAACTTCATTGTAGAGCCTTGAAATGGGGTTAACGGGTGTTAAAAACGTCAAAAATCATCAAAATCATGTGAAGGGGCCTGTTCTGCCATTTTTTTTGAAACTTCAGAAGGGGGGGCTAGGTGTAGCGCGAAGGTACCTAGGCGTACGCCGAGGCCCCTATCTTGGCAGATTCTTGTTTTTGGAATTTTGGTCGAATTTCAGGGGTTTTTATGCAAAATTCTCAATACCATGAGATGGTTTTTGACACCCATTGTATTTAGAAACCATGGGCACACATGGAGGGCCAAGATTGAATCTCGTTTATCGAGAAACGATCCTAACGGTTCCATAATTTCTATAAATACCCACCTTCCTCATTTGCATTCTTCACACCTTGATCTGATTGCTCTCTAAGTTGAAGTGATTTCACTTCATACCTGAGAATAATCGGGTCAAACTTCCATTTCTTGGACCTTTTGTAAGTATTCCTTCGTTCTTTTATGCATTTTAGCACGAAAGTCAAACGTTGTTTGACTTTCTGCATTGACCAGTTTATGGTCAACACAAAGTTCATTTGAAAGTCATAACGTGAGTGTAATCACGATTGTTTTAGTCTCTCGTGACTATACCTACTGATTACCACGTTATTTAGGCATAGTGACGAGTCGTAGTTTCGGCCAGAATACGCGTTTATGCGTATTTTGTAACCAAACTACTCTTGGGTATCAAAACCGTTTGTTTTGATACCAAACCTGTTTTCAAACCTTGTTAAACATGTTTTAACATGTTTAGCTTGTCACTTTAAGTTTAGTGCTTATATAGGGTCGTAAAGGTAAGCGGTCTAAACAACTGCTTAGACTTTCAAACCCGACCTGTTTGGTCGATCGTTAGGATCCGAACAAACATTTTTAGTGACCATAGTTGTATAGGGAATAACCTTCTGAGGTTATACCTTATGCCCTTTTTACGCGTAAATTCATTTTAAGCATATGTAACATAAATTTTGACATCTAAATTGATTAGGCAACAATATTAGACTTGTTAAGGCGTATAATACTTGTTGTAGGACTAGTTAGGCGGTCCGAACGCATTCTACGCGAACGACGCGTTAAAGTAGCATAAGCTACCTAAACGGGTCGTAATGGGTCGTAAGCACTTAGGATAGGTTTCGTTTTAGTATGTAGGATTTGTTAAACCATATCATATGAGTTCCAATACTCATTTGGTTTACGAGACCTCATCCTATCCGATCTCCCGATTTTAGGTCCGGTTTATTTACATAGTTACCTATATTAGGTGCCGTTTGATTCCGTGATCCCTCTAGCGTTGCTTGGTTGTTATTCAAGACTCCTAAGCATTCTCAGGTGAGTACATAGTCCCTTCTTTTACTATTTTCAAATGTTTTGGGGTGAAGCATGTGTACCTATTTGTTATGTTCACGATTTCAAAGTATAACTGATTATACGTATTAGTACTTATCTTTTGACAAACTGAATGATTATTTATGGTTTAAACTCTAATTTTTTTAAGATTATAAAAATTAATTGTTGGATAGTACTTATTTTATGTTCACTAGACCGGTTGGTAGTATGATATAGCGCTATAGGATTTGACACCCCATTCCTGCTGTCATGGAATGTCAGAAACCGATATTTTATCCAAATAGGGATTGTCTTTGTGGTATTTCTATAGTCTCAAAGGTGTAGTTTGATACACTCGGGTCTGAATGAATTCCAAATCACATTTTTATTGTATATTTTGTTATACTCCCAAAAGTATAGATTGATATACTCTCATGTGTGATATTGTACAAAACCAACATATATATTTATAAAACCAAAACATAGTTTAATATGTTATTTATAAAACCAAAACATAGTTTAATAGGTTATTTATAAAACCAAAACATAGGTTAATATGTTATTTATAAAACCAAAGCATAGTTTAATATGTTATTTATAAAACCAAAACATAGTTTAATATGTTATTTATAAGACCAAAACATAGTTTAATATGTTATTTATAAATTAAAACATAGTTTAATATGTTATTAATCAAACCAAAGTATACTTTTGATATACTACTGAAAATGTTTATTTTGACAACTAAAGTATATTTAATATACTATCTGATTAGTTATTTTGGAAATGAAATATATTTTAATATATTACTCATTCGACTTTCTTAAAACCAAAGTATATTTTATATATATATATACTACAAACCTTTTTTTTATCAAAAATATTGTTTTACAAACAATATATTTTATACAAACTCATTTTACTTAATTATTTATTTATGCATTATTCTATTATATCATCCGATTTCTTATAAATTTTGGTATGATTTATAAAAGAAAACATTTTTAAGGTTCATGACTATTTTTGATTAAATATTTTTCTTAAACTCATAAGTCATGAATCCTATTATAATAAAACCTATGTATCTCACAGGCATTTTTATGCTGACGTACCTTTTTTTACACATGTTTCAGGTGTTGTTATGTGATGATTGTTGATGCATGCTATACATAGGATGGACTCGTGCCTTAGCGACTTTAAAACTTGAAAGATAATATTTTTATTTATCTGATTTGTAATAGAACAATGAGTTCAATAATTCAATAAAACAAAATTATTTAATCCATGGTTGTGAAACAATGATTCTGTTACGACACTCCCCGATGTTTCCGCCATGATTTGTTGTTTTACGTGGTCGGGGTGTGACAGAAAAGTTGGTATCAGAGCTGTTGGTGCATACGTCTGTCGACTTCGTTTTGTATCGAGTCTTGTATTAAAACAGATAGATCAGGGCACGTAGTACAAGAAAACTGTCAAAAATAGGTTTGGTGGTAATTTCGCACGAAATTACAAAGCTGTAATTCCACACAAAATTACAACCTAATTTCGCACGAAATTAGATTTCGTGTGAAATGTAATTTCGCTTGGGAATTCCGTGCGAAATTACACTACCTATAAATACCTTTGATGCCTTGTCATTTGTAATTTTTTTCCGGATTCAGTACCGAAGTGCTGCCGAAGTGTCGACTCGCTGTAAAACTTTGTCAAATCAATCAAAAGACAGTTTAAAGTGTATATCTAGCTGAATTGAACTTGATACGTTTGTTTCTGCCTCTCGTAGTGAGAAAAACTCTTCATACCAATTCAGCTGCAAAATCTGATTTCTACACCTTCTTTTTCACAATTAACAAGTTTTCACGGTCAAAATGCTTTAAATTTCACACATTATGTGCGAAACAGTGTTTTAACAAACCCTTGAAAGTTTCAGATCTTAAAACGGCTTAAAACCTGATCAATTTTGGCAAAAACAGCTCGAGATGATGACATCAGCGGTATTTCGCATGAAATAAGTCTTATTTCGCACCAGTTTGTAATTTCGTTTGAGTGTTCCACACGAAATTAGTATTTCGCATGAGTATTTCGTACGAAATTAGTTAATTTCGCTTGAAACCGGATTTCGTTTGGTTATTTCACACGAAATTACCTATTTCATGTGAAAATTCTGATTTCGTTTGAATTAATTTCGTTTGAAGCTGTATTGCAGGTCATTTCGTTTGAACAGGGCTATTTCGCACCAAAAATTATTTCGCGTGAAAATTGATTTCGTTTGAAATTGATTATTTGTGAACTTTTGAAAACCTAATCATGGAAGAGGAATTTTACAACGCCTTTGCAACTCCGATTAGCATTGTACAAAACACAATGTTGGAAAACGAAACGGGCACTATGCAAAAACTGCCAAAGCTAATGAACATCGAGGAGTATAAAGGATGGGAAGAACGATTTGAGAATTGGGTACAAGCAAATTACTTGGATGCTTGGGAATGTGTTGAGACAAAATATGTTAGATCGATGAATGATGAAGAGGAGATTATTGAAATTAAATATCTTTGTGCTAAAGAGAAAAAGAAATACAAAAATGAAAAGATGATGACGAGTTTATTGCATCAAGCTGTTAAAGAAGATATCTTGGTTTTATTGCAACACAATGGAACTTCTTATTCAATTTGGAAAGCTTTAAAATCAAAGTTTGTTGGAAGTAAAGAAATGATCAAAAACAAGAAATCACTTTTGAAGAAAGAATTTGATCTATTTCGGGGTTTGAGAACTAAAAGCACTAAGCAGATCATCGAAAGATATTGCAATCTGTTAGTCAACATGAAAAGGGTGAGCATCACAAAAGATAATGAAGAATTGATTGAGAAGCTAGCTGATGCATTGCCACATGAAACTTGGGGCACGTATTTGATGATGTTGAGAAATAAGAAAGATTTTAGCAATCTAACACTGAGTTAGTTCATTGAAAAACTTGAAGCTCAGGAGATGGAACAAAGGAAGATATCAAGAATGAAATATTTTGATGGTGAACAAGATATCGGTCTTTATTACAAAGGAGGTATCAGTGACAAGACCAACATGTCACCAAAGGTTGAAACTGCATTCAATGCTAAAAGTTCATCAGGAGGGTCATCTAAAGGATTAAACAGCAAAACTGAATTTTCTTCATACCCATCATATGATCCAAACTTTTCAACAACCAAGAATGGAAAGAAGCTACAATGCAACATGGTATTAGATCTTGAAAATGGTCAAAATTACACAGAGGAGGTTGCAAAAAGTCACATGTCTCTGCTGGTGACTGTATTAGAGTCATATGAGAGTTTAGTGGCAGGTCAGATCGGGAATCCAATGTTGACAAAAGAGGATTACGATCAAATCGATGCTAAAGAGATGGAATTAATGGACATAAAGTGGTGTTTAGCGAGTGTGTTGAGAAGAGCTGAGAAATTCAAACAGATCACAGGAAGAGATGACTTCCGTGATGCTAATGTTTCTACTTTAGGTTTTGATAAATCTAAAGTTACTTATTTTCGTTGCAGGGAAAAATGACACTTCAAGTGGGAGTGCACAAATCGCGAAGCAAGTGGAGCTCAAAATCCGTTCAACAACAATGATTATTATCGGAAAGCAATTTATCATCAAGTTGCACAACAACCACATCAACAACAACCACAAACTGCTCATGCAAGGAGGGAGATTGAAGAATCATCAAAGAGAGCTTGTATGGTGAATCAAGAAGATAACAAATCATCGAAAGGATTCAGTTGGGACAAATATGTTTCAGCTGATAACAAAGCATGTCTGATAAATCAAGATGATGAAAAATTACCAGAAGGGTTTAGCTGGGCAAATTTCAGTTGGGATGATCATGATCCTAACAAAACTTCAAAGCAATAAGCTTTTGTTGCCCGAGTTGAAGAAGACAGTGATAATGATGATGATTATTATGCAAGAAGAATGGAAGAACACTTAAGAATGCTAAAGGAGAGTGACAGTGATGATGAAAAACCTAAAAAGAAAAAGAAGAAAGTTAAAAAACCAGTTAGCAGTGATGATGAAGAAATTCCTGTGATGAGGAAGAAAATTAAAGACATTCTAGTTTTTAAAGTTGATGCAAAAGCTGATGCACAAAAGATTTCTGTGAAATGTGAAAACTGTGAAGCAGTGAAGAAGCAAAACAGTACTTTGATTCATAACATGAACAGATTGAAAGAATCCTATGATGTTCTAAACAAAGCAATGAATCAGTACAATCAAACAAGTAGTGAACAAGCAACAGCCATTAAAACACTTCAAGGAGCTTTCATGACAAAGCAGGAAGTTTTTAACAATTACATTGAGAAGTTTGCTGTGCTGGAACAAAAACTGGAAACACAAAGAATTGAAACAGAAAGAGTTAATAGATTGTTAAAAAGTTACTCATGTACTTCTTATGTTATTGACATAATTTATCCAACCATTGAAGGCATGAAGGCGTTTGATGAAGAGGAAGTATGTGAAGAGAAGAATTCTGAAAAGAGAAAGGATACTGAAGTGAAGACATCTGGTAAGAAACAAAGTGCCAGTTACAACAAGTGTCCACCCCCGCTTGAAAATGGATATTCTCCACGAAATCCAAATTCAGAAAAAGTCAAAAAGGCAACCAATTTACAGTGGGAGTCTGAGTCTACAGAAAATTTGCCAGACAACATTGATGTTACTTTCACATCGTCTGACACTGATCATGAGTCCGAATTAATAAAGCAAGTGGTAGATCAGGTGTTGGATAACGATGAAACCGGGAAGTCAAAGTCGGAGTTAAACTCAGAGTCAAAGTCAACAGTCAAAAAGGAGAAACGGGTTTACAATAAAGAGTTTTTGTTATCAAAATCTAATTTGAATGACGAACCAATCAAAGTGGCATATACTTTGAATGATTCTGACAAATTATATTCTGATGAAGAATTTCCAATAAGAGGTGTTAAAACTGAAATGATAAAAAAGGTTTTCAAATTAACAGAAATTAATATTTCTGAAATAAAAGATGTAAATCTTTCTGTAAAACCTAAAAAGTACATTTCAAGAGTTCAACAACGTTTAAACAAGAAAAAGGGTTACAGTTCTGGTTCTGGTTTTCAAAAGAAACCAAACCATAATGGTAATTTCAAAAGAAAAGGTCTTGGTTTTATTCCACCGAAAAATCATAAAAATGAGAAAACTTATAAAACAAAAATTGTTTTTGTTTTAGGAATATCAACTGAAGAAGAAAAGGAGGAATTATTCAGAAAGCAGACAAACAAAGAATTCCTTGCAAAGAAGCAAGATGAAATGGAGAAAAATGCTGCTCAACATAAAAAGGAAACGAGAACCTGTTTTCAATGCAAAATTGTTGGTCATATTGCCAGGAATTGTTCAAAGGCAATTCACACAAAACAGGGAGTTTCTCTTAAACTAAAAGAAAAGATGGTTAAAAATGAACCACTAACCAAACAATTCAAAGTTTTCAAAAATTCGAAGTTTGAGGTTGGTGAATGTTCAAAAAGGTTTTACAAGAGAAAAGCAAATCTTGACAACCACAAGTGGGTTGTTAAGAAATCTGATGATAGTTCTAGCAATGATTCTGATTTGTCAAAATCAGAGGAGCTATTTTCAGGCGATGAATCTGATTCCATAAAGTCAGAGGAGCCACGTGTTGAGTTAAAGTTGGAAACATCAGTACCGCCAATGGATGATGTCAATTTTCCACCATTGAGGGCTGAGAATTTTAAACAAAAAGTTGATATAATTGAGGTTTCAAATCAATTTTTCTCAGAAAAGAAAGAATTTGATATTGAAAAAGCCTTTAACCCCACAGTTCAAAGAATTTTTGGAAAAATGGTTGACGGAAAGGTCAAAGGGGTAAAGGAATTTTATGAGAAGAAAACGAAGAAACCAGGTAAAGATGGGGCATCCCAAGTTTGTGACTGGGATGGAACCTATTATGATGATTGAAAACCAGGACTTGCCGGAGCTCCCAAGTTGGTAATCGTGGAGCAGGAATCGGCATCTTTCTTGAGAAATTCACATTTGTGATATTTCGATCTTCATGTGGTAAATCAGGGACATTAAGTTGTACTTGATTTTCTACAGGTGGTAGTTGTTGATTGAATTAAAAACTGTTATATTTCTTAAAAAGGGTTGAAGCTGAAAGAACAAAGTGATGAATTGATCCCCTAACCTACAAGTGATTTTGTGAAAATCAACAAAACTAATTTTCCAGAAAAACCATTTTTTTATTAAAACAAACTTAAGTGTTTTGAAATCATAATGGGAAAATAGTTTGTTGTCAGGGGGAGTTCTGATTGTTTATGCCAAGTGGATGGCGACTTGAAGTGATTCGATATCAGTTGTCACTTTATTTGTACAGTTTGTTTTCAAATTTTCCAGAAAAACAAAATTGAAATATATTCTGATTTTAGGGGGAGTAAAATTTTTAGCAAATTTAGAAAATTTGAAAAATCCAAAAACATGATAAAATCAAAAATGAGTTTTGTTGTACAAAAGAGGAAATGATAGTGCATCAGTGGACTATCACAGCATGCTAAAGAATTGGAAAGTTTAAAAGTGATAAACGGTCTCACTGATGATGTGCCAGTAGGTTTTCACACACTTAGTAGATTGTGACGATATATAAACCTAAATATCAAACTTACTTATCTCGTGGGGAACATTTCTCGAATATATGGGTAACCCCCGAAATCTTGTTTGAAAGGTCCCTCTTTCTGAGATACTAGGTCTTTATGCTTAGTGATATCTGGGGTATTATCCCGAGACTTCTGATTTTGCAGAAGCAATGGCCTAGTCCCCGTATAATACTTTTCGCTTGCTTGAAATATAGCCCACCCTCAGCATAAAAATGATGAAACATTGCAAAATGCTAATCATGTGTTGTTGAAGAAAAGATTCTCTAAAGGGAACCCACCAAAAGTCGAAGCTGTCATCTCTCAGATTTTGCGGAAGCAATAGCCTGAGCTCTCACGGCCCTCGCATTTAACCCTTTACAGATATCATCTAGGTATATTCACCTGTAAGACTGAATATTGGGATCTGAATACGGGGGTATATTCTGAGGTGGGACACGCGAATAAGTTTAAGTCTCTAAAACATTAATCTCGTATCTCGAAATAGTTGAAATTTGTGTGAAAATTTAAGTGGGTCAGTATACTCACAATCTAAGTGAATCGTTTAGAACTTAAAATGTTTAAAGCTTAACGGTATTGGTGATATGTCTCATAAACTGATATGATCCTCTTACACAAACTTACAAAAATATTGTTTGTAAATATTTCTTTACTGCATTTGATTAGAAAAAAAATTCCAAAAAGATTTTATGTGTGTTTTAGCATAAATTTTTTGAAAAATCCAAAAAGATTTTCGACAACTGATGTTGAAAAGCTGATTTTCAAAATTCCAAGTGCTAAACATGATGAACAGGTTTGGGAGAATGTTGTTTGAAAAAGAAAAGTGTAGTTTCTACAAATGGTCATCAGAAGTTTTTAAATGATAAATCTTTATATTCATACAAGTGGTTCATCAGAGATTTATATTGAAAAATCATTTATTGATTGATTAATACCTGCAAGTGGTATATAAATTTGTCAAATTTTCAATTTGTGAAATTTATTTTTGGGTAGAGAATGTGCAGGTTAGCCAGGTTCCGATACCTGAATTGAATGAAAGCCAGGTCACGATCTAAGAACCTGTGCGAAGTGAATTCCAGACTGCGATCCCAACTTATCGAAAGGGGGATTCTGAAGCTTCTAATACTGATGATCTTAAGGAATCAAGAGACCTGATTAAGAGGAGTATAGAGCCAGGTTGCGATTCTAGGAGAACGAGAAAGAGAAGTTTGAGGATACTTTACATTGTTAGATATTTCGGAAAAGTTCGAGAAGACTGATAAAGATTGAAGATTGAAGACTCGACAACGAAGACTTCGTCAACATCCGAGGGAGAGTCTGTTGGTGCATACGTCTGTCGACTTCGTCTTGTATCGAGTCTTGTATTAAAACAGATAGATCAGGGCACGTAGTACGAGAAAACTGTCAAAAATAGGTTTGGTGGTAATTTCGCATGAAATTACAAAGCTGTAATTCCACACGAAATTACAACCTAATTTCGCACGAAATTAGATTTCGTGTGAAATGTAATTTCTCTTGGTAATTCCGTGCGAAATTACACTACCTATAAATACCTTTGATGCCTTGGCATTTGTAATTTTTTTTCCGGATTCAGTACCGAAGTGCTGCCGAAGTGTCGACTCGCTGCAAAACTTTGTCAAATCAATCAAAAGACAGTTTAAAGTGTATATCTAGCTGAATCGAACATGATACATTTGTTTCCGCCTCTCGTATTGAGAAAAAACTCTTCTGATCGACTAGTTTGGTCGGTAAAACGATCCTACAAGAGCCAATGGTTATAGGGAATTAGGTTATTAGTAATGCTTTGACCTAGACTATAACCTTCCTAGGACCTTAACACAAGTTATCTTGTGTTTAGTTTTAAAACAATACCGTCACTTATTCTTAGGTGACAACCATAATAAGAACACAAATTTCGATTCCGCTTTGAAAACTAATCATCTGTTCTAGGATGATTGATTACTAGGTTTTGAACCTTCTAAGTTTTCAAAATCTCGTCAAATGTCTAAATAATGTGAACACGTGCAAACTGGAAGGGTGGGTGCCTATACCCTGAGTCTTCTGTCTAAGGCTAGAGTGTTCGTACAAATCCGCAGTATCGGACCAGTCACTCTTACTTGGGAACTCTTGGGGTGAGTGTCCACTTATAGGTGAGCATGTCTTCGCGATACATTATAAGGACCTATTTACTTTGATTCACCTTTAGTGTCGTTTGTTTGCTTCATGGTTCAAACAAATGACCATTTCCCATGCCTTTTTGATCGGTAATTGTAACCTCCTGTTCTTACCCAATGCCATTTCACTTGTTTTCCCCTCATGTTTTCTTGTTCTTATTAGACAATGCCTCCTCGATGAGAAGCACAACCTCAAACTAATGAAGAAATCGCAGCCCTTGTTTCTCAGCAAATGGTTGCTGTGCTTCCGGGCATAGTAAATGAGTTCCATCAGATATACAACAACAACAATGCTCAGTGTAATTTCAAGACCTTCAACTCTGCTAAACCTTTGAAGTTTTCTGGCTCTCAAGGAGCAACCACGCTCCTGCAATGGTTTGAAAGTTTGGAGAGCACATTCAGGAATGTGCAATGTCCGAATGAGCGTAAGGTTGAGTTTGCATCCAGTGTGTTTGAGAAGCGTGCTCTTACTTGGTGGAACAGTGTGATGTGTGATAGGGGTGCTGATGTGGCCCTAGCTCAAACTTGGGAACAGCTTCGAGCTCTAATGATGAAGGAGTTCTGTCCTTGTCAAGAGCTTAGAGCATTGGAAAGAGAATTCGACGATTTGAAACAAGACAGTGGTGAACATCGAGCCTATACTGATCGCTATGAGGAATTGAGCCCGATATGTCCTGCCATGGTTACGCCTGTGGATAAGGCGATTGAGAAATACATTGATGGTCTTCCTGACTTAGTTCAGGATATCGTTACTGGCAGCAACACTACTACCGTCAGACAGGCCATTGAATTATCTGTCACCCTGACTGAATCCCATATCAGGAAGGGTAAGCTTTTTCGAAAGGGCGACCCAAGACCATCTGACAAGACTGCACAAGTTGAACCGAAGGAAAAACAGGCTGAGGTATCCTAGAAGAAGAAGAAGCGTAAGGCTTCTCAAAACTGCGCCATAACTGCTCAGAACAATTAGGTTGCACCAAACCAGCCAGCACAACATCATAAAAGGCAAAATTATGTTGGTACCGCACCTATGTGCAACAAATGCAACCTTCATCATCTGGAGCAAGAGCAGTGTCACAAATGTACCCACTGTGGGCGATTGGGACATTTGATCAATACCTGCCGTTATGCAAACCAAGTTGCTGCAAACCCTGCTGCTGTCCAAGCACGGTTCCCACCTGGGTCATGTTATAACTGTGGTGATCTTACTCACTACAGAAACAATTGCCCAAGACTTATTAACGCAAATCCAGTGCGTGGGCGAGTGTTTAACATCAATGAGGCGAACGCAGGCAACGATGCAGCAGTGAACAATTAGTCTTTTGAAATTCCTTTGTTGTTATCTTTTGATGTTTAAATCGACTCAATTGTTATATAAATGTTAGGGCATGAATTTCATGCTAAGGATCATCTATCCTGAGACTGGACATGGATCACGGATCCTTAACGGATTATGCAAGGAGTCTGAGGATCCAGAGTCTGAGGATCCAGGATCCTTAATAGAACTTATGATTTCTAACAATTGTCGCGTTTTTAATGTTTATATGCAGATAATGGACGTAGTGGACTCATTCTTAGCTAGAATTTCGGGGAATATTCGTTCTATATGCTGCATGTGCCAACGGTTATGGAGTCGACATGCTTTTCGTTGAAAATAGGACTTTTTGTTAGCTTATTTATTTGAGGGGTTGATCAAGTGTTAGATTCATTCATTCACATTCACGAACACACACATTCCCTCTCGCAAACCAGAGCTCTCTACACTCTTAGTTATCAGTTGTAACACACTTGATCAACATCCAAAGTTGTAATCTTTTTTTTTTGCAATATAGTTGGTGATCGGTAGTTTCCATCACCCGAGGTTTTTTATGCCGGAGATCTTCTATAGATCAAGGGCTTTTTCCTCGTATAAATCTCGGTGTTCATCGTTGATTTCATTCATACATTGTTCATACATTTGTCCATTTATTCAAGCATCACACCTCACAAAATCAGATTTGGTTGCATTATCCTTGTGTGATTTTTTACCAAAACAGTTTGGCGCCCACCGTGGGGCAATTGGTGCTTCAATTTTGAGAAATTTCGTTCATTTCACTCATTTCTGTGCATTACCTTCAACCACATGGCTTCTCAAGGAAAAACTACTTCAAGTTCCATGTCGGTGGTTACCTCATCACAGGGCATTCCGCCTTTGCATCCTCTCCCCCCCTGCATTCCAGAAGAATGCTGAGAATGCTCCAAAGAAGACAACCCCCGTTTTCACAAAATTAACTGTTGTTTCTTCCTCTACACCTACTAACAGTCATCTTTATACTTTGATTTTGCAGATGAGAGGATACATGCAACAACAGGACGAAACTAATGGTAGGATCCTTCGCGAAATTGATGAAATCAAGAAATTGAAAAAATCAGCAGAGGATCACTCTCCATTAATGCCCAGGTCGTTGGATTTTACTTCTCCATCATCAGCAATCCAGTTTTCCAAAGGATCCGATGTCCAGATTCAAGGATCCTCTATCCTTCGGCAAGGATCACTTGAGTCAGCGCAGCCTCAAGGATCCTCTATCCTTCGGCAAGGATTACTGGAGTCAGCTCATCCTCAAGGATCCTTCTACCAACCCGGAGAATCACAGGGAATGTACCAGCCACATGGATCCTACTTCCAGCATCAAGGATCCTCATCTCAAATTCAAGGATCCATGGATTATCCTTCAAGGCCTTCTATACCCATGTATCCTGGATCCAACATCTTTCAGGATCAAGGATCCTCGAGGAGTCAGCCATCTAGAAGTTTTGAAAAACATGAAGGGGATTTCACCCCTATGCAGACCATTGCTTCATCTGGTCCTACTATTGCACCAGACATGTCTTATCCTAGATACACTTCCGAAATACCAATTCCAAATCAATCAGGAGGTAACAATTTCAGTACATCTTTTGATGCTAACTATGGTTTCATGCAGTATGAAGGGATCAACCAAGCCATGGCCAGAGAGTTACAAAAACTCGAGGATATGATATCCAGCGTCCCGGGAGCGGTCAAACCCATTCCTGAGATTCCACATGGAAGTCATAAAGTGTCTCGCTTTGCACCTCCCATATGCAATGTTGAGATACCAAAGCGTTTTCAGACCCCCAACATGAAGTTATATGATGGTACCACTTATCCAAAAGAGCATGTGGCTCAATACAGGGAAAGAATGGAAATCAACCCCATTCCTGAAAGGTTAAAAGAAACATGTCTATGCAAGGGTTTTTTACCCAGGAAAAGTCATATCCTTTGATGGGGATGGTCGTGTGGACATACAGGATCCTCTTCATGACGGTTTGGTTATTACATTATTTATATCTAACCATTTTGTTCGCATGATTCTCATTGATGGGGGAAGCTCAGTGAACATAATCCAGCTGGATGTCCTCAAAAGAATGAACATCCTTGAATCTTACATTGTCCCAGGATCATCTATCCTTGTGGGATTCAGTGGAGAGACAAAGAATACATTGGGGGACATCAAACTTCCTATCTATATAGAGGGAGTGAACTTTGTTAAAAAATTCTATGTTATTGATTGCTTATCTTGCTGTAATGTTATCCTTGGCAGGCCATGGATACATAATATGAAGGCAGTCCCCTCAACATATCATCAATGTGTCAAGCTCCCAACTCTATAGGGTGTAGTAAAGATAGAGAGTGATCAGCAGGAGGCAAAGAACTGTTACACTTCTTCAATGAAACCAGTCTCCAAGGAGCAAGACGTCATGGAGGCAAGAGAACAAGACGTCAAGGATATTCTGTTGTACCCAGAGGATCCTTAATCCAAAATTTTTATAGGATCCGGGATCCTAGACAGTATTGAGCAGGATTTAATATCCTTCTTGAAAAGAAGAAAGTCTACCTTTGCTTGGAAACATGAAGACATGACAGGTATATCTAAGGATGTTATTACTTACAAACTTGGTATTGACAGGTCTTTCAAGCCAATACACCAAAAAAAGAGGAAATTTGCACCCGAAAGAAATGCCATTATCCAAGAAGAGGTAGACATATTGCTCAAGGCAAGTAAGACATATTGAGGAAGAATAAGAAGTTTGAGGGGACTGATAAGCATGAAGCAGCACTCAAGGCTCTTAAGGATTATCTATCCTCAGCACCAGCCCTGATGAAACCAGAAAATGGAGAATCATTATCCTTATACTTAGTTGTTTCAGCTAAAGCAGTAAGTGCGGTCCTAGTTAAGGATCATGAAGGCTCTCAACATCCGGTATACTATGTAAGTAAAAGTCTACTTGTTGCTGAGGCCAGGTATTCTCATTTAGATAAATTAATTCTTGATTTAATTATGGCTTCCGCTAAACATAGACATTATTTCGAAACTCACACTATTATTGTGAAAGCTAACCTTCCTATCAAGAATGTTCTCAGGAAACCTGAAATGTCAGGTAGAATGGCAAAGAGGATAGTCAAGCTTAGTGCATATGACATTAAGTATGAACCCAGGACTGCCATCAAGTCCCAAGCCTTAGCTGACTTTGTGGCTGATTCCAGTAGTGATCTACAAAGGGAAGATGAATTAGAAGTTCAAAAACTTGAGAAGACCAAGGATCCTTAGACACTCTTCACGAATGGAGCTTCAAATGTTAAAGGAACTGGACAAAGCACACTACTAAAATCGCCACAGGGGGACATTATACCCCAATCCATTGCATGTGAATTCCAAACCACTAATAATGAGACAGAGTATGAGGCCTTGATAGCAGGTTTGCAATTAGCTAAGAATATGAGGATCAGGTATCTTCAAGTATTCGTAGATTCCCTGTTAATTACTAACTACTTTAATGGTTCTTATGCTGTTAAAGGTGAAAGACTAACCAAATATCTAGAGATAGTCAAGAAATTGGCAGACACTTTTTCTTCTTTTAGTTTGACACATGTACCTAGAGAAGAGAATGCAGAAGCTGATGCTTTAGCCAACCTTGGATAATCATTGAAGATTCCAGAGGATATTAAAATTCTCATTATCCACATATTGGCTCCTGCTATTGAGGATCACACATCTATGGAGATAGTAGAGGATTCTGCAATCATACCTAGTGATGGTGCACAGTCAAACTCAGGATCTTGGATCCTTCTAATTCTGAACTATATCCAGAGTGGAGAAATTCCCACAGGGGAAAATCACAGAACCTTCAAGATTAAGGTATCTTAATTCACCATACTAAATGACATGTTATATAAGATATCTCTTGCAGGTCCCTATTTGCGGTGCATTGAGGATCCAAAAATTCAAGAAGTCTTAAAGGATTTTCACAAAGGAGAATGTGGAAACCACACTGGGGGCAGAGCACTATTCTCAAGGATCCTCATAACAGGATATTATTACCTTACAATGAAGAAGTATGATGTTGAATACACAAAGAAATGTGATGCTTGTCAAAGACACAGTAATATCCTACACTAACCAGCAGAGCCTCTGCATCCTGTGTCCTCTTCTTGGCCATTCATGAGATGGGGAATGGATATAGTAATCAAGCTTCCCAAGGCACCAGGAGGGAAAGTATTTATGCTAACCATGACAAACTACTTCTCTAAATGGATAGAAGCAGAAGCTTTTGCTCAAGTCAGAGAAAAGGAAGTTTACTAACTTTTGTGACAGATGGCCAGTTATCAACAAAGATTAGCTGGAGCTTACAACAAGAATGTCAGAGTCAGAAAGTTTCAAGTTGGTGACATGGTATTAAAGAAAGCATTCCAGAACACTACGAATTCGGCTGATGGCAAATCAGCACCAAAATGGAAGGTCCCTATCTAATTGAAGCTGAAACAGGAAAGGGGGTATATCATTTGTTAACAATGGATGGTGATCTCCTACCAAGAGCTTGGAATGTTGTTCATCTCAAAAAATACTTTAAGTAAGAAAGAGCAGGGATCCTCAGCGATACCAGTATTCTGATTAAGGATCCAGGATCCTCAAAGGATATATGATTCTACATTTGGTAACACATTACATTCATTTTCATTCATTTTATACTTATTACTTATCATAAGTCAAAGATGTTAAACATTTAACATCTATTTTCATAAAGTTTAAGCTTTTGCAGAGTCGTTGTCATTTTACAGAAGATTAAAGTGGTTGGCCAACTCTCCAAAGTTTATGGGCTTGTCCCCAGTTAGTTGGGCTTGTCCCCAGTTATTTGGGCTTGACTCCAGTTTGTAGGGCTTGTCCCCAGTTTTTGGGCTTGTCCCCAGTTTTTGGGCCTGTCCCCAGCTTCGCCAGTAGCGCACGATGATCCTGGTGTAGTTCAAGGCAATGGGACCAGTACCCGCTTTAGGGGCTGACAATTTCATTGTACTGGCTGTATTCAGGATCCTACGTATCATGGTAGACGTACCATACATCCGTTCCTAAGGTTTCTAACATTTTCACGTTAGCTAAGGTTTCGGCATTTTCATGTCGCTCACGTTTGGATAGTCGCCAGTTTGGGCCATACTCCAGTTTACACAAGTTTATTTGGGCTTGTCCCCAGTTATTTGGGCTTGTCCCCACTTTATATGGGCTTGTCCCCAGTTTGTTGGGCTTGTCCCCAGTTTATTTGGGCTTATCCCTAGTTTGTTGGGCTTGTCCCCAGTTTATTTGGGCTTGTCCCCAGTTTGTTGGGCTTGTCCCCAGTTTAGTTGGGCTTGTCCCCAGTTTGTTGGGCTTGTCCCCAGTTTATTTGGGTTTGTCCCCAGTTATTATGGGTTCATTCCCAATTATTTGGCTTGGTCCCAAGTTTGTTTTTCTTACAGGATCTTGGAGCTCTAAAGTTATACAAGTTCTGACAATAAGGATCCTGGATCCTAGAAACTTTACTTTTCACAGTTTGTTTATTCAGTATTAATTTACAAGGATATAGAATCCTAACTTGGATTCTCTGGTATGTTATATTCTAAATTTTTCTAAGCTGCAAGTTGTCTCTTATCCTTTTTGGTTAAGGATCATTGATCCACATTTATATGAACACTTCAAGTTTTCTGTTAAAAGTTTAACATTATCATCAGATTTCCAATAACTTTCCAGTTGTTTGGCGATGATATCTTTGGAAATAGAAAGCATACATGGAAAATAAAAAGGGAAGAAACAACTACAGATGTAGCTAAAAAAGTTTAATGTTATTACCCATTCATTATGTATCAAAACCATCTGGCCTGGATTTCACCAGCAAAACCATGGACCATCCACCCAGGCCGGACATGGCTATCTAACAGTTAAAGTGTCTATGCAGATATTAAAGTGCAGGAAGGTTAATAGCGAATGGTGTAGAAGGATTCATTCTCCACGAACAGAAGGATCTTCTGATCTATAAAGGCACTTGAGGAGTTATCTCTAACTCTATATTTTGCAATGATGATTATAGCAGGTCTTATCAGTGACGACAGGCAGTGTAACGACTAGTTACCAGTAGCAACGGCTAGTCCGCTTCTAACGGAAATATGACAGCTGTGAATCCTTATCACAACTGCCATATTGGGGGCAATTGTTAGGCCATGAATTTCATGCTAAGGATCATCTATCCTGAGACTGGGCATGGATCACGGATCCTTAACGGATTATGCAGGGAGTCTGAGGATCCAGGATCCTTAATGAACTTATGATTTCTAACAATTGTCACGTTTTTAATGTTTATATGCAGATAATGGACGTAGTGGACTCATTCTTAGCTGGAATTTCGGGGAATATTCATTCTATATGCTGCATGTGCCAACGGTTATGGAGTAGACATGATTTTCCTTGAAAATAGGACTTTTTGTTAGCTTATTTATTTGAGGGGTTGATCAAGTGTTAGATTCATTCATTCACATTCATGAACACACACATTCCCTCTCGCAAACCAGAGCTCTCTACACTCTTAGTTATCAGTTGTAACACACTTGATCAACATCCAAACTTGTAATCTTTTTTTTTTTTGCAATATAGTTGGTGATCAGTAGTTTCCATCACCCAAGGTTTTTTATGCCGGATATCTTCTATAGATCAAGGGCATTTTCCTCGTATAAATCTCAGTGTTCATCTTTGATTTCATTCATACATTGTTCATACATTTGTCCATTTATTCAAGCATCACACCTCACAAAATCGGATTTAGTTGCATTATCCTTGTGTGATTTTTTACAAAAACAATAAATAAAATTGTTGTTTCGATTTTATTTTACGAAACTGTTATGTTTGTGTGTATGGTTAATACAACCCTACGATGCCGACACCAAGGAACTGTGTTCCTTATAAGACAAACTACTCGTGTAGTTCTATCATTTTTATGATCGCTTGTGATCTCCCCAAAAAATCTTAAATACTTGTTTCTTTTTAAGAAACAAAGATGAATTCCTATAGGATCTTCCTATCTTCATAGTTAGATTCTTGAAAATGTTTAAAGTGCCAAATGGAATCCACGGATTGAATTCCTGGTATGCTTTAAACACTCGTGTGCTCCATTAACAAGAAAATTAACAAAATGAAGATCAAATTAAATAAATGATTATGTGCTTATGTGATTTCATTTATGTCTTGTGTTTTTGTAATCCAAATTTTCAATATCCAAATCCTTATAGAATCTTCCATATCTCATATGAGGGATTCATAGTAGGATATCCAAAGGTACTACCTTAAATTCTTAATGGGCTTCTACGTTATAGTTAATTCCCTTGGATTTATAAAGTACTATTCTATAATTGGACCCCTTGAGTGGTCTAGTTAAACAGATTGATTTAAAAATCTGGTTAGGAATATCATGTGATGATATAACTGAAAGGATCCCTTAAGTGGTCTATTTAAGGAGATCGTATGACGGTCTAGTTAAGAAGATCATGTGTTGATCTAGTTAAAAAGATCGTTTGTTGATCTAGTTAAAATGATCCTTTGGTGGTCTAGTCAAGTCACTTCATGTTTATTCGATTTATTTTTTTCCCTACACATTATGAAATGAACTGTGCGGACTGTGCAAGGATTTACGTAATTATGGATGCATACATAATTATGGAATTCAGTGCACAGAAACCACAACAAGTTTTGTCATGTGTTAATACTTATAGTGATGAGAATAACGAAACGGGAACAATGTAGAAAGGGGCATGGTGGATACGCCGCTGGTACTTCCTATATATAAGTGTTCCTTATTACATTGTGAACGTAGCGTTATTTAAGTTACTAGAAGTCCTGGACCTTGACCAACGTCATTTTATTCTGACACTCTCCAACTCTGATTTCGAGCACACACCAGCTTCCTATGATAAGTTTTCATAAGAAACGTTCTTCTGTCCGTAGTTCGAAACTCCATGTTTTGTTACTACAAGGAATTCACTTTGAGAGTTGGAAATTTCGCTAAGAATCCTAACATGGCCCAGAGTTTTACTTAGGGTTCAATGGATTTATTTGAAAGCGAAACCATCACAGTTGTCTTCACAAGTTTCCTCTAAAAATAAATTTCGGGACGAAATTTCCTAAAGTAGGGGAGACTGTGACACCTGTGTCACTGGGACCATCAAAAAAAAATACCAAACCAATGAAATATTGTGTTTCCTACCTGTGATTTGTATAAATAGGTGTATCATTTGCACATATCAATTATTGTTCGATTTCGAGCTCTAAATCGCTTTCTGGAAAGTTATACGCGAACTGATGCGTAAACGTAATCAGTTTAATGCGACAAACACTCCGGAACAGTGAAATAGGCGTAACATACCTTAAATAACCTCCACATAACTTAGAAATAAGTTTTGGTTGGTTTGGTGTGTTAAAATCAAGTTTGTTCGATCGTAGGGACTATTTGTGTCAAACTGCGAAAGTATGCCGATTCGTGTAGTAACGAACATTCTGGAACTTGATCATAACTTAAACATACCATAAATATCCTTTACATAGCTTAGAAATAGGCTTTGAGGGGTTCGGTCTGCTAAAATAAACTTATTTGATCAATAGGGACTAAAAGCGTCAAAAAGTGCATAAGTTTGCATTTTCACGCATATCTTACGTTCTGAATATATCCGGACATCCAAAAATTTATGTAGTCATTAAAATATTTTATTTTAGTGATTGGCATGATAAAATTCCATTCGTCGCGTAATTTGGATCGTTTTTGCGTCCGTTACGATTTTCGTCGTAATTACCCGAATAACGCAACCGTACGACCAAATGAACCGACATCCGAGATGTTTTCAAGCATATTTTATGTTCCCTATGCTTTAACTTCATTTTAGAGCCTTGAAATGGGGTAAACGGGTGTTAAAAATGTCAAAAATCATCAAAATCATGTGCAGGGGCCTGTTCTGCCATTTTTTTTAAACTTCAGAAGGGGGGGCCTAGGTGTAGCGCGAAGGTACCTAGGTGTACGGCGAGGCCCGTATCTGGGCAGATTCTTGTTTTTGGCATTTTGGTTGAATTTCAGGGGTTTTTACGCAAAATTCTCAATACCATGAGCTTGTTTTTGACACCCATTGTATTTAGAAACCATGGGCACACATGGAGGGCCAAGATTGAAGCTCGTTTATCGAGAAACAATCCTAAAGGTTCCATAATTTCTATAAATACCCACCTTCCTCATTTGCATTCTTCACACCTTGATCTGATTGCTCTCTAAGTTGAAGTGATTTCACTTCATACCTGAGAATAATCGGGTCAAACTTCCATTTCTTGGACCTTTTGTAAGTATTCCTTCGTTCTTTTATGCGTTTTAGCACGAAAGTCAAACTTTGTTTGACTTTCTGCATTGACCAGTTTATGGTTAACTTGAAGTTCGTTTGAACTTCATAACGTGAGCGTAATCACGATGGTTTTAGTCTCTCGTGACTATACCTACTGATTACCACGTTATTTAGGCATAGTGACGAGTCGTAGTTTCGGCCAGAATACGCGTTTATGCGTATTTTGTAACCAAACTACTCTTGGGTATCAAAACCGTTTGTTTTGATACCAAACCTGTTTTCAAACCTTGTTAAACATATTTTAACATGTTTAGCTCGTCACTTAAAGTTTAGTGCTTATATAGGGTTGTAAAGGTAAGCGGTCTAAACAACCGCTTAGGCTTTCGAGCCCGACCCGTTTGGTCAATCGTTAGGATCCGACCAAACATGTTTAGTGACCATAGTTGTATAGGGAATAACCTTCCGAGGTTATACCTTATGGTCACTTCGTTTAAGTAGTTGTATGATAGGTAGTTTATATGCCTTAGGAAAATGACCAAAATGCCCTTTTTACGCGTAAATTCATTTTAAGCATATGTAACATAAATTTTGACATCTAAACTGATTAGGCAACAATATTAGACTTGTTAAGGCATATAATACTTGCCGTAGGACTAGTTAGGCGGTCCGAACGCATTCTACGCGAACGACGCGTTAAAGTAGCATAAGCTACCTAAACGGGTCGTAATGGGTCGTAAGCACTTAGGATAGGTTTCGTTTTAGTATGTAGGCTATGTAAAACCATATCATATGAGTTCCAATACTCATTTGGTTTACGAGACCTCATCCTATCTGATCTCCCGATTTTAGGTCCGGTTTATTTACATAGTTACCTATATTAGGTGTCGTTTGATTCCGTGATCCCTCTAGCGTTGCTTGGTTGTTATTCAAGACTCCTAAGCATTCTCAGGTGAGTACATAGTCCCCTCTTTTACTGTTTTCAAATTTTTTGGGGTGAAGCATGTGTACCTATGTAACACCCCGTGTTTTCGCAAGTGAAAGTCAAAGTCAAGGTCAAAGTCAACGACCGATTTCGCGCAACTTGACTTGTAGAAATGTTTTTATTTTATTTATATTATGTGGAGTAAGTGTTGTTCATTGCAATAACCGAATCGTGTTAATCGTATTTCAATCAACCTATGACTGTGAATTATAGGTAGTAACAATGCGATAAAGTTAATCAACTAATAATCAAGCTATGCTAATCAAATCGACATCGAATCGCAACTCGAACTGTGTGTTTTACTTATTGCATATACGTGTGTGTGTGCCTTACGTGTTACCTGTGCATGTTCATTTTACGTTACGTTGTGGTAATCAAGCGAACTCAATCGAAACTCGAAATCTAACTCGAATATAATCGAACTCGAACCCGAATTCCGAATCGAACCATGTTATATACGAAGTAGTTGGGACTCAACGTAATTTGACTAGGAAACCCTATCGAACCGCTCGCAATCAGAAACGAAATATCAAAAGATCGTCGCACCGAACGCACCACTCAGGCGTCATCCGCACGGATTGTCCATCCGCACGGACAGTCAATCCGCACGGATAGCCCCTCCGCACGGATAGGCCATCCGCACGGATAACCAATCCGGGCGACGTGCAATCCGCACGGATGACCCTTTCCCCTTTTGGCATCCTATAAATACACGGGTCACTCTTCAAACCTTCCACTTTTGGCAAGTGACGTCCGACCTGCACACTTTCTTCACCTTTTCTTCGATTTCTCTCAATCCAGGTAAGATCTCGCCCTAAATCTTGTACATTCTTGATCTATACACACTTCTACACCCTTCTATCTTTCAAATCTCAACTTCTACCCGTGAAATCATCAAGGTTTGAGGTATTCTAGGGTGACGTCATCATGAAGTTCTCATGAACTTCGAGCTTGACCTCATTCCACCAAGAATAACTCGGATCTGAACGGTTTCCACAAGATTTCACAACAACTTCACCTAAAATCTGAACTTTTCAAAGGATAAAAGAGTTGAAGGAAACAAACACAAGCCTTCTCCCCTTTTTACCCTCAAAAACGGTTAGAATCGGGTCAGTTCTAGTCTTCTACTCAATATTAGTGATGCACTAGTCCTAGATCCGGATTCTACCTACAAGACACCTGATTCGGGTTAAATCAGAATGACCATTCTGAGCCGCTGAACGGTCAAGCTAGGGTGATTCCTGGCCGGCTTAGTCATGTGGGTAAGAGTACAATTCCAAATGGTTGCCACGTAATCAGAACGTCTCGATAGAACGACAAAGGCGACCAAGGGTAGACGAACGGAACAACCAGAACAAGATGCTATCCGCACGGAGATGTTATCCGCACGGATTGCCATCCGGACGAACTACACTTGGGACCCACAACCAAACAAGGTTTGAGTATCGACGAATGAATAGTCCGCACGGACAACGCTCTGAATGGACTACTCTTCGGATCATGAGATACTAAGACTCTAAACAATTCACAACATGATCATCCGCACGGACCATCTGTCCGCACGGACAGACTATCCGGACGGATTGTCGACGTCCGCACGGACAGACCATCCGGACGAATTATCGTTGTCCGCACGGATGACCCATCCGGACGGACTGTCGTCCGCGCGACCGGCTTGAAGGGTTGAAATACTTAAATATTTTCTAAATGCTACAATGAAAACTTCAAAGGACAAGTCATCATACACAAACACATCCTTGGAATAGGAAGAAACAATCCACTCGGATAGTTATCCACACGGACAAGTTATCCGCACGAGTAACTAATCCGCACGGATGACTAATCCGGACGGATTACCATCCGCACGGATGACCATCCGCACGGATGACTAATCCGGACGGATCACCATTCGCACGGATTGCTAATCCGCACGGATTGCTAATCCGCACGAATACCTAATCCGCACGGATGACCAATCCGCACGAATAACTAGTCCGCACGGATGACTAATCCGCAAGATCAGTCATCCTACCCACTCCCACTCTGTGCTGTTTTACGTGTCACTTATCGTTACGCTATCGAATCTGTTCAGGCTAACCGTACTCGCTAAGCGCTCCCTTCAATCCAATAATCGCTGTGAGTATACTCGATCCCTTTTTGCTTTTAGCACTCTTGGGTGTTACATACGTTACGAATATTCAAACTACAATTATCACACTACTCAAGCTATTTGAACGCTAACCGTTAATCCATGTTATACGTGGCTCATGAATGCTTGTTTGTTATGTTTACACATGGAATGCTGTCTACCTGCCTTAGCAACGATAGTACTATAGTTTGGACTCAGTACCCGTTCACACGGGGGTTGTTAAGGATCTTTTACTTGCATGGATTACGGTGGTAATCCTGTATTGCGAACTGCCTCAGGCAGTCAACCCGCAGTCATTGGTATCGATGGATCTATGTCGATAACTAATGTGCTTCATTTCACTATGTGTACGTGTTGGTTATGCGTAACGAATTCGAACTCTATATGCTATTATCAAACTTGTATGCTCACCTTTACATTATATGTATTGACTTTATTTTAACGTATGTAACAGGTGCTTAGGTTGTTTCTGTGCTTAGCTTGCTGGTGATGAAATTGAGGCTAGGGAAGGAGTCCTAGAAACCAACAAATAAATTAGTTATGTTTAAATCTGAGTTGTCGGAACAGAATATTTGTCTTGATGTTTGTCTGTAATAATTGTTTAACTGTTTGAGATACGGTATGGGACGTATTATTTAAATCGAATGGTAATGATAGTTGTTATGGAAACTTCTGGACAATCTGTTTCGCTCAGTGCCATGCCCCGATGATTCCGCCATCGGTTGGGGTGTGACAACCTATTTGTTATGTTCACGATTTCAAAGTATAACTGATTATACGTATTAGTACTTATCTTTTGACAAACTGAATGATTATTTATGGTTTAAACTCTAATTTTTTTAAGATTATAAAAATTAATTGTTGGATAGTACTTATTTTATGTTCACTAGACCGGTTGGTAGTATGATATAGCGCTATAGGATTTGACACCCCATTCCTGCTGTCATGGAATGTCAGAAACCGATATTTTATCCAAATAGGGATTGTCTTTGTGGTATTTCTATAGTCTCAAAGGTGTAGTTTGATACACTCGGGTCTGAATGAATTCCAAATCACATTTTTATTGTATATTTTGTTATACTCCCAAAAGTATAGTTTGATATACTCTCATGTGTGATATTGTACAAAACCAACATATATATTTATAAAACCAAAACATAGTTTAATATGTTATTTATAAAACAAAAACATAGTTTAATATGTTATTTATAAAACCAAAGCATAGTTTAATATGTTATTTATAAAACCAAAACATAGTTTAATATGTTATTTATAAAACCAAAACATAGTTTAATATGTTATTTATAAGACCAAAACATAGTTTAATATGTTATTTATAAACAAAAACATAATTTAATATGTTATTAATAAAATCAAAGTATACTTTTGATATACTACTGAAAATTTTTATTTTGACAACTAAAGTATATTTAATATACTATCTGATTAGTTATTTTGGAATTGAAATATATTTTAATATATTACTCATTCGACTTTCTTAAAACCAAAGTATGTATATATATATATATATATGTTGGGATTGAACCCTACCAGAGGAACAGATAATGTAAAGCCAAAACCAGGTCACAACAGAGGATTCATAATAAGCAGCAGTTTACACTTTGCTCTCCCTTTGAAAGTGAGTTATAACATCTGATGGACTCTATCTGCTGCTCATAATCAACTGCTGCTGACCTTTCAACTGCTGATATAATCCTAAAAGACTGCTGAAGACAAACTCTGTTGCTCTATCTACTGCTGTCTCTTAAGTGCTGCTGAAGACACAAACACTGCTCATTCAAGGACTGATCACCTTTGAAGAAAGCACTGATGTTGTTGTTAAGCATCAGTGCTTAAGCTACAACAAGTGGAACGTGAAGCAGTTGTTTCCTCATGTTTTGTATTATTATTACAATCAGTTGTTAGACATCAGTAGTTTGTGTAAGGATAGTTGATATAGTTTGTTAGGTTGTTAGACGTCGCTTTCATGGTGACGTCAGCTGAGATTCCTCAGTGGTTTGGTTTTCCTATAAATGTAACAGTACCCTGTACTGTTACATTTGATTGACTGAGCGGGTTCTTCTCCTCATGTCTAATCCTTTCATCTTGTGTGTAACCAACCTTGGGGCATCAGGCTGAGGGGGAGTATAGTTTGTAAGCATATCTGTAATCTTTTGCTTTGATTTGTAAATCATTTGACTCTATGAGAAGCAATCGTTTATCAAACTATTTTCTCCTTTGATTGTGTTTACAGAGTTTGTTTCATTTCCGCTGCACTTAACATATTTTCATATTCTTAAATTGTTCAAAACATACAAACAAACACAATCATGAGAGCCTCCGATCCTAACAATTGGTATCAGAGCTTGGACAGTCAATTTCGATCTAACAGTCAAATTGACATAACAGTTCGGCTCAAAAATTCATTGATACTATGGTTGGTTGTACTTAGTTGAAAAACAGAGTATCGAATAAATCATGTTCAAACTGGTTATTCAAAAACTCTGTAAATCAACCAAGGTGTCATATGACACACAAATTTCATACATCAAGTGATTTCATGCATAATACACTCATGGTTTCCAGATCTGAAAGTATATCTGTCAAATTATGAGATTATTTCTTGTTTTCTAAATTGATCTCAAATGTTGTTATGAAAATTGTGATGTCCTTTATTAAAATGCTAAAGTATGAACCTCAGATTAACAAAAACTTATGTTTATAAAACATTAGTGTTTTTGGTAATCTAAAAAGAGGGGAATTAAAACTTTAGTTATTTAAATCTTATGTGTTGAAAACAGGTTGAGTTACTCAAAAGGACAAAATCAATTATGTTAAAATACATTAAGAAAATTCACAAAAACTCCGAAGTGTGTTCATCTCAAAACTTCTAAAGTAGAGGAAAAGAGTATAAACATAAAACACTGAAGAGTCAAAGTGTGGGGTAATAATGGTCATGAAGCAACTATGTGCAGCATTCATCTGTTCAGAAAAGGGTTTTTATGCCAGTAAATGAACTCCAAAAAGGACTAGACAAAAAAAAAAAAAAAAAAAAAAAAAAAAAAAAAAAAAAAAACATATCCATATGTCCTCAGGTTTGCAATCAACTGACAAAGAAAATGGCACCAAACAGGGGTCAAAATGAATTCCAAAAGTTTTCTACCACTGTTGACAAACTACTGACCATTTTTCAAAAACCTGTGAGTAATGTGATTATATTCTCTATTGAAATTTTACCAGATCTTTTTGATACTATTTTTAGAAAATCCTTTAACCATTTTTTTTGTTGTTCAAAGGATTTTCTCGAATAATCAGGATATATTATTCATTTTTTTTTGGAATAATATATTTGAAACCGTTGCGTGTTTTTGTTGATAATTGGTTTCAGCTCCTGTCAGGATATAATATTTTTTTATGGTATTAGTGTCCTCATAAATGGGTCAAAAGGAAATGGTACATATGTCATAATTATGTCATACTCAGGTTTGCTCCTAAATGTTTATCAAAGGTTGATTGCAAACTGTGCTTAAAATTACTAGGGTACTCTTGTTTTAATTGAATATTAAACGAGAATGAGTTGCTTTAGTAAAAAGTTGTTCATCATCTGGGGAAATTATGCCACTGTCATTTAAAATTGACATTTGGCGAAACCTTGAATGAAAATTCTCAAAACTGTTGCTGGAACACCTGTTCTTCAAATCTGCACCATTTACCCTAACCACTGTTTTGCTCCAACATCTGATCTCTAAACACTGTCCACTGCTGAAAGTTAACCACTGTTCCCTCATTTTTTTGTAAGCACTGATGCTCAAAATCAGTGTCTTATCCACTGATATGCTATCTACTGATAGTAAAAATCATCCACTGCCCAAGATTTTTACCGTTGTAATCACTGATGCTTGATACGTCAGTGGTTCTTAAAGCAACTGTTCTCCATACTTCATCCGTTTCATCAGTGTTTGACACGTGGTCAGTTTTTAGCCCTCAGATCGTAATAACCGCCACAACATCAGCGATTATTTTTAAATAAAACCCTGCCCTAAACCCCAAACAGGGTTTTACACTGTCGAATTGAATTCCAAAAAATTCTCTTCTCATAACAGTTTTCAACCCTTCTTCTCAAATACCCTCAAAATCATTCTCCGATTCTTCTTCATCAAAATGACGAAGTCAAAAGGAAAATCAAAATCAAAACCTACATCACCACCACCTGCAACTGAGGCCGCTCAAACGGCTGAAGAAATCATCGAAATACCATTCAAACAATCTCATAATTATCTGGGTTTATTCACAAAACCTACTGATAATCACACCTTCGACACCGTCATTGATGCATTATCTGCATCAAAGTACAAAACTTTGTTGACAGCAAATGCTCCTATCTATCTGCAAACCCAGAGAGAGTTTTGGAAAAAGGCGTCGCTTGAAAAACAAGACGGAAAAGTCGTAGCCATTAACTCCTCGATACAGGGAAAAGCGATCATAATCACACCAAAATCGATATCAGAAGTCTTCATACTCGACGATCAGAACGGTAAAACCTCTTTTGACAAAAACGAGTTAAAAGTTGATTTTCTGAAAAGGGGCTATGCAGAAGAACCAAAGGTAGATACCCTACAAAAGGGTTATTTTCCATCTGCACCCAGGTTTTTATTTCACACACTCTTGATGTGTGCTTCAAATAAAACAACATCTTTCAACGAAATACCATTGAAAATTCAAAGCCTGGGTTACGCTATTTTGAATAATAAAAACTATAACTACTCCCAGGAGATTTTCAATGACATGGTGAAAAACGTTGAAAGTAAAGCATTTTTACTTTTTCCAAGATTTTTGAGTTATTATTTTGAACAAAAATTTGAAAAGAAAAATGTAAATTTGCTCAGACAAGGTGTTCATTGTCAAATAAAAAGCATAATAAAGGAAACATTTTCAAGGATGATGGCACCAATAAAAACAAAAGCAGGGGTACCTGAGCAGACTTTAGCGGTTACAACTGCTCCTCAGGTATCAGCTGCTGAGCCCACTGCTCCAGGTGATCATAGCAGCACTCCCACTGCTTTGAAACCCACACATGCCACCACTAAGAAGACCAAAAAGAAAACATCCAGAAAACCCACCATTCCTAAAACAAAGGCAACTCTGGAAGATGAGATCCCAGAGGAAATGCCTGTGACAACACAAAAGTCACCACAAACCACTGCTGCTACTTCCTCACAGCAGTTGGAAGAAAGATTTCAACCCATAACCGAAACTCCTCCTGCATCCTCACAAAAGGATCAGGTTGTAAGCACAGGGACACCACAATATGAAGCTCTGAATCCACTCGGATCCATCTTCCTCAGTCCTGATCCCAAGGACATGTCTCTCTCAACCCCCATCCCCTCACCAATAATAATGCCACAATCCATGCTACCTCTGTTGCATGCAGCTGCTATTGCACAGACAGAAACCAGTTCCTCTCTATCACCTATCACTGAGAGTATACATCCACAAGTGACTGGGTCTGATGCTTATACTTCTGCTATCCCAGCAACAGTTGAGGAGGTTACACTGCAGGAGTTACAAGTAACTCTTGTCAGTAGTTCAAGTGGAGCAGCAACTACAACTGGTGGATCAACAGATCCTCAGTTGGACAGTTGTTTCATAAGTAAGACTCCCTTGAAGGCAATTTCTTCAATAGCAACTTCGGTGACCACCAGTGAGTTAGATCTAACAACTGGTACCATCAAAGGTTTATCGAGTGCTGAAGAGAGAAGTCCCCAGTACCAAGAACAAGGGGCATCAATGGGTGATTTTTGGGACTCTGTTCCTAAGTCACACATTGATATAACCACCACAGGTGGGGATTCAGATGATCCCAGTAAAATGGGTGATGATTCAAGATATCAGGAATTGACGGGCAGAGTGGAAAAACTTGAAGAATCAGTTTCTGAAATAAAGGAGATGGTGCAAGAGATTTTAAAAGCTCAGAAAGCACAATCCTCTGCTGTTCCTGCTCAAGCATCTGCTCCACAACAAGCACCTGCTGCAAATGAGCTTTGGAATATTTTCCAACCCATGCTGGAAAAGCAGCAACAAATGGCTGATCAAAAGCATGCTGTCCAAATACAACTGCTGTCCAACATGATGGAATCAAGGTTCAAGGATACTCAAGCAGATATCAAGGCTATTAAGGCCAGTATCCAAACTGCCACTGGCAAGGCTCCTTCAACTTTACTATTCTTTGATGACCCCCTTACAGATAATGCCAAAAAGGGGGAGATATTGAAGCAAATGAAGAAAAAGGGAATTGAACATGGCCTTCATATTGAACCTGAAAAAGAAAAAGAAAAGCAGGTCTCAAAATCTGTTAGCCAAACAGCTGATACAGCAGTTACAAAAACTGCTGTCAGTAAAACAGCTGCCATGTCATCAACACACACCACTCTACCACACACCACTACAACTACTGCTCCACCACCATCATCTACAATCATACCATCACCACTGCCTCCTGTCATAAAACAGAAGACAACAGATGTTACAACATCTGTTGTAATGACAGCAGCGGTTGAAGCACCAGTTGTTTCAACCACTGTCAGTCAACCACAATCCACTGCTATCAAATCTACCACCACTGATCCACCCAAAACATCATCTGCTTCTTCTTCATTAAAAAGGAGAAGAAATCTCATATCAGATGATGATTCACCACCATCACCACCAACATCACCACGTCCATCCCCTGCTCAAAAGCAGAAGACAACTGCTGACATATCAGCAGTTGTAATGACAGCAGATGTTTAGACACCAGTTGTCTCAACAGCTGTTAGTCAGTCATCCACCACTGCTCTCACCTCTTCTACTTCACAACCAAGGCTCTTCAACAGAATAAGAAAACCAATACCTGCTGATGAGGGTACATATGATCCTAATGCTGCACAACATCCACTGGAACTTGAAGCTATCAAAAATGAGATGAGGCAATTCTATACAGAAGAAGATCCTTCAAAAAGGAGATTCTCCTCACTCATAGGCTACTTGCCACCAGAGGATATGGATGATTACCTCAAACTCAAGGCAAAGCAGGCCAAAGTAAAAGCCAAGGTTGATAGTGAAAAAGAAAAGTTAAGCGAAGATGGCATTGCTATAAGACTGGAGTTCTACTTCACAAAAGTAAAGCAGATAGAAGGGTTTGCACAAGACTTAGACAAAGAAAAGGCTGATCAAAAGAAAGAATTAAGAAAACAATATCTCGCCTACATCATGAAAGAAAAATTCTATCCTGCTGAAGAACAACAGTTCAGTGAATGGCCAGTAGTAGCTCTTAAGCGTGAGGCAGAAAGGATTAAAAAGATTAAAAATGATCCTACGAAGAAGAAGAATGCTCCTAACTGGAGAAAATATGAAAAGCTCATTGCTGACTTAACTGCTGAATACAAAAGAAAGAAAAAGGAGCTGGTGGATGCAAAAATGGATACTGCTGAAGCCATATCAAAGTGGTCAAAACAGCAGACCGATGAAGCCTATGAAAGGCTAAAGAAAAGAAAGATAACTGTTTCAAGCACCTCAAAGAAGCAAGAACATATGATGAAGCTTGAACAGAAGATAGGAAACCTCGACACACTGTTCCGGTCTACTTTTGTAACAAATCAAGAAGAGGGTGAACAGCTGACTGAAGAAGAGGTAACTGAAAAAGAAGCAGAGTACTTCAAAGATACCATCACGAAAATGGGTCTAAAAGAAGAAACTTCAACAAAGCTTCAAAGCCTTTTTAAGGCATTAAACAAAACTGCATCTCCAAACACTGCTAAAGACAAGACAGAAGCTGAAAAACAAGAACTCATTGAACAAGAAACTGCAGAAGATATAGCTGCAGTTGACAAAGTCTTTGAAGAAGCTTTCAAAAGAATGTCTGAAAGTCTGCAGTTGTTTTCAAGGCCATTATCCCTCAACTCGTCCACTAATAAGTCTCTCCCAAGAAACCCACTTGGCTTAAAAATACTAAAGTGGATGTCTGATCAAAAGACTCACGTATTGACCTTGGTCAGAGCCAATGGCGATGTGAAGCACATATCAAGGAAAGAAGCACTAGGCCTTAGTGTTCAAGATTTGCAGGATCTCCTTGGGCTTTCACTGTGTAGGGATGAGGATGACCAGAGTGCAAAGGAATTTGAAGCTGAATTCAAAGAACAAGCTAAGGCACTCTTGATGAGTAATAAAGGTCCTGAATAATGAAAGGTTTTGGCATTATCTGTTCCAGGGGGAGATTGTTGGGATTGAACCCTACCAGAGGAACAGATAATGTAAAGCCAAAACCAGGTCACAACAGAGGATTCACAATAAGCAGCAGTTTACACTTTGCTCTCCCTTTGAAAGTGAGTTATAACATCTGATGGACTCTATCTGCTGCTCATAATCAACTGCTGCTGACCTTTCAACTGCTGATATAATCCTAAAAGACTGCTGAAGACAAACTCTGTTGCTCTATCTACCGCTGTCTCTTAAGTGCTGCTGAAGACACAAACACTGCTCATTCAAGGACTGATCACCTTTGAAGAAAGCACTGATGTTGTTGTTAAGCATCAGTGCTTAAGCTACAACAAGTGGAACGTGAAGCAGTTGTTTCCTCATGTTTTGTATTATTATTACAATCAGTTGTTAGACATCAGTAGTTTGTGTAAGGATAGTTGATATAGTTTGTTAGGCTGTTAGACGTCGCTTTCATGGTGACGTCAGCTGAGATTCCTCAGTGGTTTGGTTTGCCTATAAATGTAACAGTACCCTGTACTGTTACATTTGATTGACTGAGCGGGTTCTTCTCCTCATGTCTAATCCTTTCATCTTGTGTGTAACCAACCTTGGGGCATCAGGCTAAGGGGGAGTATAGTTTGTAAGCATATCTGTAATCTTTTGCTTTGATTTGTAAATCATTTGACTCTATGAGAAGCAATCGTTTATCAAACTATTTTCTCCTTTGATTGTGTTTACAGAGTTTGTTTCATTTCCGCTGCACTTAACATATTTTCATATTCACAAATTGTTCAAAACATACAAACAAACACAATCATGAGAGCCTCCGATCCTAACAATATATATATATATATATATATATATATATATATATATATATATATACTACAAACCTTTTTTATCAAAAATATTGTTTACAAACAATATTTTATACAAACTCATTTTACTTAATTATTTATTTATGCATTATTCTATTATATCATCCGATTTCTTATAAATTTTGGTATGATTTATAAAAGAAAACATTTTTAAGGTTCATGACTATTTTTGTTTAAATATTTTTCTTAAACTCATAAGTCATGAATCCTATTATAATAAAACCTATGTATCTCACAGGCATTTTTATGCTGACGTACCTATTTTTACACATGTTGCAGGTGCTGTTATGTGATGATTGTTGATGCATGCTATACATAGGATGGACTCGTGCCTTAGAAACTTTAAAACTTGAAAGATAATATTTTTATTTATCTGTTTTGTAATAGAACAATGAGTTCAATAATTCAATAAAACGAAATTATTTAATCCATGGTTGTGAAACAATGATTCTGTTACGACACTCCCCGACGTTTCCGCCACGATTTGTTGTTTTACGTGGTCGGGGTGTGACAACTGCCATACACATATATGTGCATCATACATTGTTCAATGTCATATCAATATTGCATGAAAGCTATATTGCCTTAAATGATGCATTAAATACAGTTAGCACAGTTATCAGACAAATCAGAAAAATGTTGACGGAGTTCAGTACATAGACAGACAGTGTGTAGAGACAAAGAATGAGCCAGAAACCCAGTACTACACTAGTATAGTGTGTAGGAAAGTAAGGATCACAAAATTGCCTTCCTAGTGATAGTTTAAGTGACGGAAAGTGCCTAAAACTTACATAAAGTGCTGATTTCAGCAAAAATCAGCAATAATCAGCATTTAAACACACTAATATTATGCAGAAATATGGTTAAATTGTCCTGAATGCTTTCCTAAGTGTCGGGAATCAATAGTGTCACAAAAGTTAACATAAAACACACTAAACTGCATAGTTTAGCACCTTAACGAACCGGTAACCAACCGAACAACCGGACACTACCCGAAACACCAAATTTACACTAGAAGCACTGTTTTATCATTTCTGAGCTAGTTATGGTCCCCGAACATCATAACACTACATAAATATCTAGTAACTAAAGTATCTAACTAGATACTTACATTTTTAAGCTAAATACTAACTATATGGTTAAACCTAGTCTACTCCCCCCCCCCCCCCCCACCTATGGGCGGCCCAACATGGCCCCCACCATATTGATTTTATTTGATTAAATATTAGATTATGTTTCCTTCATTTAGACACATGAACCATAAGATAAACTCCTAACATGGATTATAAGAATGCACATCAAGTTCATACTCTCATTCTTACACACACTAAACACACACACTTTCTCTCCTTCTTCTCCTTGTGTTCTCAGCCGAACCCAAGCACCACCACCATCATCACTATCATTCATTCATTCTCATCCATTACAAGCATATACAAAGGTGTTAGAGGTTACATAAAGAAGCTAGGAGCTTTCGGAAGTTCAAGGACCTCTCTTATTTGCTTTTATCCACTTGTTTTCTTCACTTGATCATCCCTAGCCTTGAGCTAGTGGTAAGAACTTTGATCACTCCATTTTACTTCTATTTTAGTAGGTTAAAAGATGTTACAAGTAACTAATCTTGAAGAACACTAAAGATCATGAGAAGTAAATATGAACATAAGCTTAAAATGTGAAGTAATCTTGATGAATATGAGTTGTTATGCTTGTTGATCATTGATTGTTTGTAGAAATGATGTTGATCATCATATGGTCTTGCTAGATCATGATTGAAAACATAATCTAGCAAGATGTGAGAATAGAAATTGTTGTAGGATGATGGATCATCCACACATAAAGCATGAACTTGAAAGAAACATAATGTTTTCCTGTGAAGTAATGATCAAAGTATATTGTTAATCTTGTAGATGTAAATATTTCATGGATGATTCTAAAGAAATCAAGTTAAAATATAAGTTTTGCTAAAACTTGGTTCTTACATGAACAAACACTATTTTTGGTGGTTAAACAAGTGTAGAAACACTTGTGTAACAAGAAAATTTCATAAAGAAACATTTTTGTAAAACATGATTACAAGTTGTAAACATCTAAGTATTTCAAGAATGATGCTTTTAAATAAACAACCCCACTTTAAAGGGGTAACTAAACTCACTAAACACACTACCAAGTTACTACAAATTTTCATAAACTTTCAAGTTCATGAAGTGATAGTTTAAGCATGAATTTGGAAAAATTGGTAAGAGTAAGTTGTTTAGAGTTGATTGTAAATTGATTGTGTTGATTTTTACAAAAGAAAATGATACGCTTGAAAGCATGGAAACCTCCATTTTTAGGGGAAACTATGGCAAAATTTTCTAAAAATATAAACACTTAGAAAAATATTTTCAAACAAGTATTTACAAGTGTATTTTAACCATGAGTTTCCCATATAAACTTTGCCATAATTTTGGTTACAAAATATAAGTGTTGGAGGTTGGTTTTTATAAATAAAAGTAGCTAAATATATATTTAGAATATATAAATACAATGAAGACACACATGTGTGATTATTTGTATACTTTGTGTAATAGTTATATTATTTTAGGACTTGAAATAATATAACTCACAAATAAACCAAGATTTACCATCCAAAATATTACCAAAATCTCAACGAATAAGTATATAAGTTACACACAAAATATTGACGAAACCGAACAAGAAATGTAACTTACAAATATTCCGGAACCTAATTCGCAAGAATATTTTGGTAAATAATATTTGGACAAAAAGAAATGAAAATATGATTTTTACATTTACTACAAGAGTATATCATATTTTGACAAAGGAAAAATATAGCATTTTTGACAAGTATAAATATATATATTTTCCTTGGAATTATTAGAAGATATATATATATATTTTTGGGAAAAATATATATTTTCTTGAGTAAACTTGAAATAAATTATTTTGGATGAAAATAAGTTTATAAATATTTTCTAAGTTAGACTTGAAAAAATATTATTTTGGAACTACAAATATTTTTGCCAAAAGAAAAATTATAAATAATTTTTCTAAGTAATACTTATTAAATATATATTTTGGAAATATATATTGGTAGACTTTTATTAGAAATAATATTCCAGAAAGTTTAATATAAATTTAAGTATATGAATACTTAATGAATACAATAAATACGTATTCTCACTCGTACGAATGCACACCGGAATACACATGTTTAAGATACCCCCATCCTTGGGAAGGAAATAGCAGTATAAATACTTGAGAAGTATTATTACAAAAATATTGTTTGACAATTATTCCAGAAATTTATAAATATAATTTAAGTTAAAATTTTAATTATTTTGACAATAATTATGTAACTTGGAATAATATCAAAGGCATAAAAGAAACGTAACTCAGAAACGTTAACACTAAGTCAAGGCACGGTCGTTCGTCTAATAGACATTAGTACGTTGTAGGTAGTCGTGTTCACCGGAGAAGTTCGAGTTACGATTGTTGATGACGCAAGACTGTTAGTTTCGTGTTCCCCCTTTTTCTTTTAACTGTTTTCAGTTTTATAACTTCGGGGGTGAAGTACATGTTACAGTTGTTTATAAACATTATTATTTGGTATGGTTAGCAAAGGAAGGGTACACTTAGATCATGTGAGTGGTGGGTACAACGCTTAAGGCCATCAATCCTGTCACACCCCGACCGCGTCAAAACAACGAAACCGCGGTGGAAACGTTGGGGAGTGTTGTAACAGAATCATCGTTTCACAACCATGGTAATTAAAAGTTTTGTTTTATTGATTTATTAAGTAATTTACATTGTCTTAAACAAAACAAACAAGTTACATATCGTCTATCATTGTTATTATGTCACTAAGGCCTCGTCCGAATCCTATGTGAATATGCATCCTATCAATCAACATCAAGCAACACCACCTGAAACATATGTAAAAACAAAGTCAGCAAAGAAATGCTGGCGAGCACATAGGTTTTATGAGAGTATCGGATTCATGGCTCGTTTGCATGTTGCAGTACCTTATTAGACTACAAGAGTCAAAAGTTATAAACCTTGTTTTGAAAAGTGTATTGCAACATAATTAACCAACTCAAATCAAGTTGGTTATAATTTAGAAAATCTCGTAGCCATGATTCTTAACCCAAAACATTTGTTTAAGTAAACCAAATCGTAAATTGTTCTCGTTACAAAACTCGTATGGTTTATATTTAGAAAACCTCGTTGTGTGACATCGTTTTAAAATCGTTTGCCCATGTGAACTAAATAATGCCACGGAATATAATATGATAAAAGCACGTATATATAAGAAGTACCAGCGGCGTATCTACCATGCTTTTATCATGTTACACCCGTCCCATTATCTAATCACAACTCAAAACCAATCGATTGTTCAAATCGTTAATCTCGTTTAATTCGTTTCAAATCGTTTAACACGTCCCAAAATTGTTTTTGTTTTAATTGTGAAACTACTTTTGGTCGTCTCGCTAATGACATTCAAACCTTCGTGACTTGACTATCTCGAAACTCGTATTAACAAACCACCAAAGGGTAAGTTAACAATCACAGATACGGTCGTTACCTACATAACCCCCACACATAACCATGGGTGTAGTCTAATAACGGGATTTGTCAGATCCTATGGTACCATAACCTAATACTGGTCGGCTTGATCAATGCTAATGAATGTCATTCGTTATGTAACTACGTCCAACAAGTTTGTTCACATTATCGAAATCGTTATTTGTTTAATATAAACCATCTTAATCGTTTTTGAAACCATCGCTTAAATATCGAAATCATTTTAATACATATGAATCACCCCAAAACAATTGAAAATAGTAAAAGAGGGGATCTATGTACTCACATTGAAGTGCAAGTATCCTCAATCTAAAGAACTCAACAAGCTCAGGCAAACCAAGGAAACTAAAGCAGCACCTAGTAATCGAATCAATAGATAAATAATCGACACCTAAATCGAAAGATCTGGTAGAATGAGGTCTTGTAAACCAAATGAGTATTGGAACTCATGTGATATGGTTAAACAAAGACTACATTCTAAATCGGAACCCATCCTAAGTGCTTTCGACCCGTTACGACCCGTTTAGGTAGCTTACGCTACTTTAACGCGTCGTTCGCGTAAAACGCGTTCGAGATGTCTAACTAGTCCTATGACAAGTATTATATGCCTAAACATGTTTAAATATGTTGCATAATCAGTTTAGGTGACAAAAGTTAAGTTACATATGCTTAAAATCCAATTATGCATGAAAAAGGCATTTTAGTCATTTTCCTAAGGCATATAAACTACCTATCATACAACTACTTAAACTAGGTGACCATAAGGTATAACCTCGGAAGGTTATCCCCTATGCAACTATGGTCAGTAAACATGCCTGGTCGGATCCTAAGGATCGACCAAACGGGTCGAGTTCGAAAGTCTAAGCGGTGGTTTAGACCGCTTGACTTACGACTCTAAACAAGCACTAAACTAAAAGTGACGAGCTAAACATGTTGAAACATGTTTAACTAAGTTAGAAAACAGGTTTTGATATCAAAACAAAGTGTTTTGATACCCTAGAGTAGTTTGGTTGCAAAATACGCATAAATGCGCATTTTGACCGAAACTACGACTCGTCACTACGCCTAGTCATCGTGGTAATCAGTAGGTATAGTCACAAGGGACTATAACCATCGTGATCACGCTCACGTTGCAAAGTTCAAACAAACTTTGTGTTGACCAACTCGTGGTCAAAGCAGAAAGTCAAACACTGTTTGACTTTCACCCTCGAAAAGCATTAAAAGAACGAAAGAAGCTTACAAAGGGTCCAAGCTAGGGAGAACTTGATCAATAATACTCAGGTATGAAGCAAAGGCTTCAACTTAGAGCATTAAAATGATCAAGGGTGCAGAAAATGGAATGAGGGCATGGATATATATAGTTTTTGGTAAACCGTTAAGATCATTTCTTGCTAAAGAGGGATCAATCTTGGCCATCCATGTGGGCAAATGGTATTCTAATGCTAGGGGACATGTAAAACTAGCTAAAACTAGAAGATGGTATCCAAAAACCATGAACAAAACCATCAAAAACAAGCCCCAAGTCCAGATTCATTGTTTCTGATCTGCAGGTCTGTCACGGCCCGCGTAGCTTTAAGGCTAGGCTTACGCGCCCTGCGTAGCTAGTTTGGCAGAATTACACTTTTAGTCCCTACAGCTTAGAAACTTGGTTTTCGATGCATTTTTGACACGTTTAAGCCACGTTAACCCTATTTCAAGGCTCTAAAATGAAGTTAAAGTATAGGGAACTTAAAATATGCTCAAAACCATCTCGGATGTCGGTTCATTTAGTCGTACGATCGCGTTATTCGGTTAATTATGACGGAAGTCGTAACGAACGCAAAAACGATCCAAATTAAGCAACGAATGGTATTTTATCATTCCAATCACTAAAATAAAATATTTTAATGATTACATAAATTTTTGGGTGTCCGGATATATTCAGAACGTAAGATATGCGTGAAAATGCAGACTTATGCACTTTTTGACGCTTTTAGTCCCTATTGATCAAATAAGTTTATTTTAGCATACCGAACCCCTCATGACTCGACTATCTCGAAACTCGTATTAACAAACCACCAAAGGGTAAGTTAACAATCACAGATTCGGTCGTTACCTACATAACCCCCACATATAACCATGGGTGTAGTCTGATAACGGGATTTGTCAGATCCTATTGTACCATAACCTAATACTGGTCGGCTTGATCAATGCTAATGAATGTCATTCGTTATGTAACTACGTCCAACAAGTTTGTTCACATTATCGAAATCGTTATTTGTTTAATATAAACCATCTTAATCGTTTTTGAAACCATCGTTTAAATATTGAAATCGTTTTAATACATATGAATCACCCCAAAACAATTGAAAATAGTAAAAGAGGGCATCTATGTACTCACATTGAAGTGCAAGTATCCTCAATCTAAAGAACTCATTAAGCTCAGGCAAACCAAGGAAACTCAAGCAGCACCTAGTAATCGAATCACTAGATAAATAATCGACACCTAAATCGGAAGATCGGGTAGAATGAGGTCTTGTAAACCAAATGAGTATTGGAACTCATGTGATATGGTTTAACAAAGCCTACATTCTAAATCGGAACCTATCCTAAGTGCTTTCGACCTGTTACGACCCGTTTAGGTAGCTTACGCTACTTTAACGCGTCGTTCACGTAAAACGCGTTCGAGACGTCTAACTAGTCCTATGACAAGTATTATATGCCTAAACATGTTTAAATATGTTGCATAATCAGTTTAGGTGACAAAAGTTAAGTTACATATGCTTAAAATCCAATTATGCATGAAAAGGGCATTTTAGTCATTTTCCTAAGGCATATAAACTACCTATCATACAACTACTTAAACTAGGTGACCATAAGGTATAACCTCGGAAGGTTATTCCCTATGCAACTATGGTCACTAAACATGCCTGGTCGGATCCTAAGGATCGACCAAACGGGTCGAGTTCGAAAGTCTAAGCGGTGGTTTAGACTGCTTGACTTACGACTCTAAACAAGCACTAAACTAAAAGTGACGAGCTAAACATGTTGAAACATGTTTACCTAAGTTAGAAAACAGGTTTTGATATCAAAACAAAGTGTTTTGATACCCTAGGGTAGTTTGGTTACAAAATACGCATAAATGCGCATTTTGACCGAAACTACGACTCGTCACTACGCCTAGTCAACGTGGTAGTCAGTAGGTATAGTCACATGGGACTATAACCATCGTGATCACGCTCACGTTGCATAGTTCAAACGAACTTTGTGTTGACTAACTCGTGGTCAAAGCAGAAAGTCAAACACTGTTTGACTTTCACGCTCGAAAAGCATTAAAAGAACGAAAGAAGCTTACAAAGGGTCTAAGCTAGTGAGAACTTGATCTATAATACTCAGGTATGAAGCAAAGGCTTCAACTTAGAGCATGAAAATGATCAAGGGTGCAGAAAATGGAATGAGGGCATGGCTATATATAGTTTTCGGTAAACCGTTAAGATCGTTTCTTGCTAAAGAGGGATCAATCTTGGCCATCCATGTGGGCAAATGGTATTCTAATACTAGGGGACATGTAAAACTAGCTAAAACTAGAAGATGGTATCCAAAAACCATGAACAAAACCATCAAAAACAAGCCCCAAGTCCAGATTCATTGTTTATGATCTGCAGGTCTATCGCGGCCCGCGTAGCTTTAAGGCTAGGCTTACGCGCCCCGCGTAGCTAGTTTGGCAGAATTACACTTTTAGTCCCTGCAGCTTAGAAACTTGGTTTTCGATGCATTTTTGACACGTTTAAGCCACGTTAACCTTATTTCAAGGCTCTAAAATGAAGTTAAAGTATAGGGAACTTAAAATATGCTAAAAAAACATCTCGGATGTCGGTTCGTTTAGTCGTACGATCGCATTATTCGGTTAATTACGACGGAAGTCGTAACGAACGCAAAAAACGATCCAAATTAAGCGACGAATGGTATTTTATCATGCCAATCACTAAAATAAAATATTTTAATGATTACATAATTTTTTGGGTGTGCGGATATATTCAGAACGTAAGATATGCGCGAAAATGCAGATTTGTTTTCGACACACCAAACCATCCAAAACTTATTTCTAAGTTATGTGAAGGTTATTTAAGGTATGTTAAGCCTATTTCACTATTCCGGAGTGTTTGTCGCGTTAAACTGATTACGTTCGCGCATCAGTTTACGTATAACTTCCCAGAAACCGATTTAAAGCTTGAAATCGGAATCGAATCAAATCGTAAAATCACCAAACACAAATACACACATAATAACACCAAAGCACATTGTTTTATTAATAATAAACATTGTTTTACATTGTACATCGATTACAGAGCACAGTTGTCACAGTCTCCGCTGCTTTAGGAAACTTGTTTTACTAGAGGAAACTTGTGAGAACAATGGCGAAAACTTGTGAGAACAATTGCGGATATTTCGCCTTCATTTGGTCCTCACGTTCCCAACTAAACTCTGGGCCACGTTTGGATTCCCAGCGAACCTTGACCAATCGAATCCGTTTGTTCTTCAACTGTTTAACTGCATGGTCCGTTATCTCCACAGGTTTCTCAACAAAATGCATCGTTTCATCAACTTGAATTTCGTCGAGTGGAATGTGAAGATCAGCGTCAGCTAAACACTTTCGCAAATTGGACACGTGAAAAGTCGGATGAGTATTTCCAAGCTCTGGAGGTAGCTCTAGTCGATAGGCAACCTTTCCAATTCTTTCAACAATCTTAAATGGTCCAACATATCGAGGTGCAAGTTTTCCTTTCTTTCCAAATCTTACCACTCCCTTCCAACATGACACCTTGAGTAGGACATGGTCTCCGACTTGAAATTCTAAGGGCTTGCATCGCATATCCGCATAACTCTTTTCACGGCTTCTAGCTGTCACAAGATTATCGCGAATTTTCTTGATTTTGTCTGTTGTTTCCAGAATGAGCTCGGGTCCAGTAAGCTGAGCTTCACCGATCTCATTCCAACAGACAGGTGAACGACATTTTCGACCGTAGAGAGCTTCGAACAGTGCCAGATTGATGCTAGCATGATAACTATTGTTGTAAGAGAACTCGATCAATGGCAGATGAGAATCCCAATTACCACCAAAGTCTATCATGCATGCTCTAAGCATATCCTCCAAAGTTTGAATCGTCCTCTCAGATTGTCCATCTATTTGGGGATGATAAGCAGTGCTTAGATTTAGTTGGGTTCCCATAGCAGATTGCATGGTCTTCCAAAAATGAGATGAAAATCGAGCATCACGATCTGATATGATATCCAAAGGAACACCATGTCGAGATACAATCTCATCAACATAAATCTTTTCAAGTTTATCAGCAGATAGATCCTCGTGAATCGGAATAAAATAAGCTGACTTCGTTAATCGATCGATGACAACCCAAAGAACATCGTGACCTTTAGATGTACGCGGTAATTTAGTGATGAGATCCATCACAATGTTCTCCCACTTCCAAACCGGTATCTCTGGTTGTACAAGCAAACCAGATGGTCGTTGATGTTCAGCCTTGACTATGAGACAAGTTAGGCATTTTGATACATACAAGGCAATATCTTTCTTCATACCAGGCCACCAGTACTGAGTACGAAGATCCTTGTACATTTTATCAGCACCAGAATGGATAGAATATCGAGACTTATGATATTCATTCATCACTAAAGTGCGAAGATCGTCTTGTTTCGGAATCCACAAACGATTCTTGAAGTAGAATAACCCATCGTCTTTCGTTTCGAGTTTAAGCTCAAGTTGACGTGGTAATTCCTTACCTATCAGATCTTGTGAAACACAAGATTGTTGAGCTTGAAGGACACGAGTTTCGATATCAGATAGAGTTCGAACAAAATGAAGCTTGACTCGCTCCTTTCGACTAAGTGCATCGGCTACGACATTCGCCTTACCAGGATGGTAGCGAATCTCGCAATCATAGTCGTTCAAGAGTTCAACCCAACGCTGTTGCCTCATGTTCAACTCCTTCTGATTAAGAATGTGCTGGGGACTTTTGTGGTCTGTGAAAACCACGCACTTCGTGCCATAAAGATAGTGTCTCCAGATTTTGAGAGCAAAAATGACAGCTCCTAACTCAAGATCATGAGTTGTGTAGTTCTTCTCGTGAACTTTCAATTGTCTAGATGCATATGCTATAACTTTGCCTCGTTGCAAGAGAACACAACCAAGGCCTAAGTTAGACGCATCGCAATAGACAACGAAATCATCGTTTCCATCGGGCAAAGATAAAACAGGAGCATCACATAACTTCTGTTTCAGCGTTTGGAACGCTTCTTCTTGTTTGGGTCCCCACTTAAAAGGCTTATTCTTTTGAGTCAAAGCAGTGAGTGGAACCGCGATCTTGGAGAAGTTCGAAATAAATCGACGATAATAACCAGCAAGACCAAGAAAAGAACGAATTTCTGTAGGTGTCGTTGGTGAATTCCCATCCTTAATTGCAACAATTTTGGATGGATCCACATGAATACCCTGCTCGTTGACTATATGACCCAAGAACTGAACTTCTTTAAGCCAAAATTCACACTTGGAGAATTTAGCAAAAAGTTGTTCCTTTTTCAGGAGTTCCAGTGTCAAACAAAGGTGTTGCTCGTGATCAGCTCGAGACTTCGAATAAATAAGAATATCGTCGATGAAGGCAATGATGAACTTGTCTAAATAAGGTTTACAGACCCTATTCATTAAGTCAATGAAGATAGCTGGAGCATTTGTCAAACCAAAAGGCATGACAGTGAACTTATAATGCCCATATCTCGTGCGGAAAGCAGTTTTGGGAATATCTTCTTCGAGTACACGAAGCTGATGATACCCAGAACGTAGATCGATCTTGGAAAAACAGGTAGCACCTTGCAGCTGATCAAAGAGATCATCGATTTGAGGTAGGGATATCGATTCTTGATGGTAAGCTTATTAAGCTCACGATAATCGATACACATTCGAAAAGATCCATCATTCTTTTTCACAAAGAGGACAGGAGCACCCCAAGGTGAAACGCTCGGACGGATGAATCCTTTATCAGATAACTCTTGAAGCTGTTTCGA